>JAIPRL010011945.1:0-12718 GCA_025469235.1 Pemphigus obesinymphae
CTAGATAATGTTGTTATCTATCATTAGTTTTTTATTTCGTGTTTCTAAGATGTTTGTAAGTTGATAAAAATGAGAAATGCTAACACGAGTTTTTCAGTAAAAATTTGTTTGCGCTGACATCCTCTTAGAGACCGCCACACAACTGATTTTTAAAGGGTTTTGTATAGGTAATTTTTTATGAAATTTAAAAAGAAATGAAAAATCCATCAGTTTAAAAATGTATGAATATATTTTAGAGTACTTTCAAAATAGTCTCGTATTCATATCATTTTTAATTGTTGTGTAATCACAATATTTGTTAAAAAAATATATTTACGCATTTTTTATTTTTATCAACTTAAAAATATTGTAGAGAGATAAAATAAAAAATAAATTATAAAGAACAAAATTTCCTATCGATTGACGGAGACGGTTTTTGATATATACATTTTCACTCGTTTCATGAGTTGTTATGAAAATCAAAAAATTAATATTTTAACAGCTCATAAAACATGTAAAAATGCATATATCGTAAATCAGCTTCATCAGTCGCTATATAATGTTGTTAGCTATAATTTGTTTTTTGATTTGTATTTCTAACATGTTTGTAAGTTGATAAAAATATTAAATGCTAAGGTAAATTTTTCACTGAAAAATTGTCGGCTTAGCGTCCTTTTAAGACTGAATTTGATTGGTTTTTCATATAATTTTATACTTATAATGTTATATATTATGAATGCTGGAGTATAGTACCTTATGTAGATCTAAACTGTTATTTGAAACTTAAAATATAATTTTTTGTACATATAATATTAAAAATTAAATATAAAACAAGTAAATGGTATTTAGTTATAAATTCTTTGTAAAAAAAACTATTTCTGCAGTAAAAACCAAAAATGTATTATGTGTAATAGCTAATAGTTAAGTTTTTTTTTTCTAATGACAATTTGATTTTTTACTGTTCTTATTTTATTGTGTTCGTATAACCTGAAACTCGTTTCCAAATGATTTCAGAATGAAAGAATGAAAAAATGAAAAAATGAATTACAAAGCAATTCTATTACTATTCTAAATATTTTAGTATGATAATACAAAACCAATCACCTACCCGATGTAAATAGTAAACACAACTTGATACTATTGTTTTGATATCTAATATCTATTCGTATTTATCATCTGTATAATTTACACAACAATGTATCATCGTTTCGACGCATATATAGGTGTGTATAAGAATATAATAGGAACATATTACATAATAATATTATAGTACAAATAGTGCTCAGGATATTCTATATTTTTTTGTGCATTTTTTTTTAAAAATCATTCACTTTACATTGACGTAACCCACTTCAAAGTCATATATGATTGCCATCACAATTCACAGATATAATATTATAATTCATGACATAATACAAATATTTAGCTTTTATTGTACCTATATTGGAGGCTTTTATATCAATTTAGTATCTACTTACTTAATACTTTCAGTTTTATATAGGTATATATATATATGTATTTAAAATCTGGGGCGGATTAGGAGTTGTATAGTTAGGGGGATGAGGTTATTTAATTGTTGTAATCTTATAATGTATGTAGTATGTATACACAATTTTACACGATGGTTTTTAAACTACATTATTTTATTTTGCTTGACAAAGAGGATAATATAATTTTATTAACCCATTGCTCAATCCCTCCATTGCTACTAGTTCGAATCAAATACTGTTATATAATTTAAAAGTAAATTATAGACATTATTATATACAATGATTAACTATTATAATGTTATATTATAATATGATATAAAATATAAAATAAGATAAAAATAAAATACAATAAAATAAGAACAGCACACGTTCGATTTTTAAGGGGTGTAGTATAGGCAATTTTTATACAATTATAAGCAAAATGAAAATCCAAACATTTAAAAATATTTAAATATATTTAAAAATGAATTAAAAATAATCTAATTATTTTTATTGTTGTATAATCATAAACTTTGTTAAAAAAATAATGTTTACGGTCGTATTTCAACAAAAAACCAAATACTAACAACATTATCTAGCTCCCTATCTGACCATTATTTAATAAACCTACTATATTTTTATTTTTTAATTATTATTATTATAAACTATTGTTTTATTTTTTTATGATTAATAGTTATTTAAAAATGTAAAAAAAAAATTAAATTTTTAGTAATTTATGAAACGGTCAGATAATTGCGCTCTAGATAATATTTTTAACTAATTGTTAGTCTGTATTTTGCACTAAGGATGGTAACTTTGTTATTAAAATATGTATTTACTTATAATAAAAAGTACATTTTGGTGGATTTGGGTTTTATTTTATTTATTTAAATGATCCACGAGTAGGTACTCAAATTATAAATTGTTAGCTATCATTTGTTTTTGTTTCGTATTTCTATAATATTATGTTTGTAAGTTAATAAAAATTAATAATGCTAATACGAGTTTCATTGAAAATTTTTAAGTGTGACGTCCTTTTAAAAGGCAAGGTTATGGGTCAGTTTTAAGGAGTAAAATATTGGCAATATATTTACAAAGAACAAACATAAATATTAAATATGTATCTATATACCCTTATTACATACAATTATGTGTTTTAAATATTTAACGAAATAATGAAAAAAATCTTGATGCCTTAAATTTTTAATATTTTTAAATATAATTTTTTTTTTGTGTTGTAAAATTGACAAATATAATATTCACTAGGTACTGGATATTGAATACTTAAAATTTTTCATTTCACACTAATTTTGTCAAAAAAAAGTGCCATTACTTCAAAATAAAATATGCACCTACTTTTAAAGTTATAATATTATTATATTTAGGAGAGTCGGTGCCTGTATAGTTATAAATTATAGTAAATGACGTATTATACAAACGAAAAATAAAATACGGTATTTTTACATCACTGCCTATGTGTAATAAATATGCGTGCATTAAACAGTTTAGTACTAACTTTTTGGCAGATCACATCTCTGGTTTTTCGATAAAAATGGATAAACTGTCATGACGTTGTATTTATTTCAAAATATGATTTACCATTCACAAGCAGTGTATTAAATATTGAAAAAATACATTTAAAACACTGAAGCCTGAAACAGTAAATAAATATATAATATTATATAAATAAAAATAAAATCATACTTTTAGTTCATTAATATAGGTACCTACATAAAAAGTTACTTGTTATTATTTTTTGTACAAATAAAATTCCAATTCAAAAATAATTAGGTAATTTCCGAGTGTATTTATCTATACGTTATGTCTATGTAACATATTACCTACCTAAATATTTCTGATGTATAGAAATAATATTGGAAAAATTATATTATACTTATGTTTACTACGTATATAAGTACGTTTATATAAGATTTTTTTGAACTGATATCGTAATAAAAAATACGTTTGCTTATGTTTTAACGTCTTTGCGATTGCGGGTCAACTAAACTTACCTATATATATATATATATATATATACAATATATAATAATATATGCAAACCACAATGTAAAAAATACTACTCAAAGTCGTGTAAAAATTCTATTTTCTCATCATTTCCACGGTGGGAATTATAATAGGTATAGTTGTGCATACGTAATTACATACTTATTAAACTCCATTGTGTATTATATTCGTATATAAATAAATCGAGAAAATAAAAATAGATATATAAGGTAGGTACTATATAGACAAGTCATTAAAACTTTAAAATTAAAATTAAATAAAGTCATTAAAATTCAACGATAATAATTGGTCGATAAGTTTATTTAATTTATAATGATTTGTACATTTTATATGTAACTGAAAAATACAATTGATTATGTATATGTAAATAGGTAACTTAATAATAATAATAATAATAATAATAAATATAAGATAGGTTCAGCCATAAAAAAATCAAAACACTATTAATTTATCAAAAAATTAATGCCGACTATAAAATTATTACAAAAATGTATGTAATTTAAAAAAATACATTTAAATAAGTACTTTATACTATAAATGTATTTAAAAACCTACTTTACAAATTTTACAACACTGTATCTTAATTACCTCAAGGTTTAGGTAATTTGATACAATAATCTGGTAAAAAATTACCAAATCATTGGATTTTGACAATTTTATTGAACGATTTGAAACAAATCATAAAAGAACGACGTGTCTCATTCTATAATACAAATATTTAATACATATAGGTAATTTAAAGAAAAAAATATCAGTATTTTTTACAAAAATAAAGAGTACCTATATAAAAATATTATTAAAATTGAGTATTTTTATGAATATAGTTGGTGAGAGAATAAAAAGTATAAAAGGGGTCAACCATTTGTTCTTTGAAAGAATCCTTGGTACCTATTTGCTTGAACTTATTTAAATATATTTAAGTTAATAAGTGATAAATTATTTACCTAAATACCTATTACATTCAATATAAGTATAAAAATGTAAAATATAATAAACATATAAATATAAACAAATTTTGATACTATAGATTTATTATGTATAGTTTATATATGCCATATCTCTAATTAAAATATTAAATACAATATATCTTAATTTTTAATATACCTATTCTAACCTATTTGTTAATGATATATGCTTAAAATGATACTGTTGTATCTTTTGCAATAAATAATTTGATAATTAAAACAAATAATTTAAATATTATATAAATTAATTATATTATATAAATATAAAGTCTTGTGAGTATTATTAAAAATTATTATTATTTTTGATCAAATTATAATCAGTGCATTATATATAAAATATAAAAATTTGACATACTTCCTACATGGTAATGGAGTAAAAGATAGTAGCTGGTAGGTACCTGTAAATGAATACATTTTAATTTCCTAAAAATCATTTAAAATAGCCTATACACGATCCCTTAAAAAGCAAACGCGTAGCGTCCGGATTTATTCACTAAGAATATCGTAGCTGATAACTGTATAGGATATAGGTATTATTGCTAATAATCAGTGGTTGAATTGGAAAAAAAATAAGGACGGACTCTGGCCTTGGTTAAATAATCAGCGTTCCAGGACACTTACCTATCAGATAAAAAAAAATTTTTTTGAGAAATCATTCCTCTATTAAAAAAAATTTAACATTTATTCCTTTTAAATAAATTATCAAGAAAGTTGTACCTATATGTAGAACGAAATGTAGTTTTTTTATTATTTTTTTATAAATTATTAATAAATGGTCAAAAAGTTTTGAAAATTGTATTCTGTTAATTACACGTCAATACGTCAATTTGTCAATGCTATTGTAAATAATGTGTATACATTTCAAGTCTCTGTCATTAATAATTTCTGATGTATAACAATTTTTGACCATCTTTGGTATAGATTTATATTGTTCACGTAAAAAAACTACCTACTGGGAATATATCGAAAATTGTCTTCTTTATAGTATCAACTACAATAAATTTTCTATCAAAAAGCGTATACTCCCATTAAACTTCTTATGCCTAAACTAAAATCTGAATAAAAATGACTATACGACAACAAAATATCCAAAACATAGTGATCAGTAGTAGAAGTAGAACGCAAATCGTTATTCCACTAATAAATTAAATGTAAACAACTACCTAATAACAGAAATTTATCGGTGGTGCATGGATTTCGCCAATATTTCACCATATTCTTAGGCTTAAGCCATTCATGGATAATGAAGATTATTTATTACTTATGATTCTAATATTATTTAATAAAATTAACTATACAAAATTGTGATTTTTTTTATCTAAAACCATTATTATTATTATTCAATAAGGACAAAAACCATTCGTTTTCGTTATTTCACTATTTTTCTTAAGAAAAATTATATTTTTAAAAAATTTTAAATTCAAGCTAAAACGAACACTGCGTCTCCTGCGTTCCTGAATGAATAAATAAAAGGGTACGCTGTTAAACATTAAAAAAATGAAGAATAGCTCCGTCCCCCCGCGTCCCACCCCAAATCCACCACTGTTAATAATTGAAAAATTATTATTATTATTATTATTATTTTATATAAACTTTTAATCATTAATCAATGATGATATAATAATATTGGGTTTTTATTTCGACAATATAATAATAATGTTGTGTTAAATTGTGGGTATTTCCGTCTGTAGGTAACCAGTATAACGAACCATGATTATAAAAGAAGGAACTACACACATTATACCTAGTTATATACATATATGACACATGTACCTAGGTACCTATATAAAAGTAGCCCTTGAACTAGGTATACGCTCTATACCTATTCGACAAACGATAATTGGGACAAAAAACAAATTTTCGGGTCAGTAGTTGTTTAGTAATATTGTATTAAACACATTCATATTAATATATATATTTTTTAAAACGTTATATTGGTAACTTAATAATATAGATACCTACTTGTGTATTATAGTTTGTGTATTTTAGTGTATTATATTTATTTACAATATGAATGTAGTGAAATTTATAGCAAATTGTATGGTCGTAATTTTATTAAAAATATCCCAAGCCGAACAAATTTTATATTATTTTTGGGTAATACCTAGTCAAGGTCTATTCGATCGATAGTAATGATGGAAAAAGGTGAGATATACCTACGATAAAGCATGACTTTATAAGATTATCTTTTGAAGTTCGATATTATAATATCCATGTTTTACGTATATAGTAGGTACCTATAACTATACTTAAAAATTAAAATATAATTCAGTTATCATTTTGCATGTGTGCGTGTTAGATTCGCGTGTAAATTATTTTAACGTACGTTTAATTTTATACCTATAATTTGTTTAAGTGTTTTTTAAATGAATACACATACAATGTAGTAGGTATTTATATGGAAAAATCATTCGTAATGAAACTGTGTATGTTGAATATTAAAAAATTAGCAATTTTTACCATACACTGACTACCAAAATAATAAATATACGGATAGATTACATGTTTGACTACGAATTTGACGGGAAATCACATCTTTGTCTCTGTTACCTATTTTTTTGGTAAGTATAAATGTATCAAGTTTATTAAACTAAATTAAAAACAATAAAACATTCATGTTGGGTTGCACAAATTACTAATAAAAACAGTTCAACAAACAACAATATATGATTATATCAGTTTGACAAACAAGCAGATGAATATTTTCATCAAGTTTATATAAAATGATAAATTGATACAAAAATGTTATGGTTTAATGGGAATAGTACCTACTAGAGCTTTTGCCTGGAGCTATATGTGATACAGCGTATATATTTTTATTTCATTTAAAATTGCTTAAAAGTTGCCTTAAGAAGCATGTGTAGTGTCTTCTTAAAGTAAGTAGTAGTGATAAAGACAATTATAGTTACACCAATTGAATTTAAATTTTTTTAGTTAGCTTTAAACTATTTATCGTATGATATTTTACATAAAAAAACCATGAAATGTATATACGAAAATAATCCTCGCCATGGTAATAAGAGTTTAAACTATAAATTTAATTTAGTCTTTACAGTTTAATTTATTTTAAAACCTATTAAGGTATTTATAACCTATTAGGTGTTTAGGTGTTTAAACACCTAATAGGTTTTAAACACCTATTAAATTATAATATACCTATAGATAGAATATTGTTTTTGTTTGTAACTGTGATAACGTATAATTATATCTAGTGGTGTATTGGTAAAAAAATTTGTGAGTATACGCCATTGAAAATAATTTAGGACCCAAAAAATTTTCCTTGTTTCGTTCAAAAATCTTTTAGCATATGTTTCAAACTTACAACTTTTTACTTTCAAACTTTTTTACTACATTTTTACATTTACATGAACCAAAAAGCTATTCATTTAACAATTGTGTTATTTTTCTGTGAGCACCTTTTTGATAGAAGGAATCGAGTAAGCATTTTGGGCCAAAAAGGTTATTTTATGGAATTTTCATTCTAGTTAGTAATTAAAATCAGGGAGTCAAAATAGATTAAAATGTTTCATTACGGATTTAAACCAGTTTTAATTTTTCAGGTTCCTGGTACGTGGTTGAAAAATGGTTAATATTTTTTTGGGGGTTTCTGGTTTAAAACAGGTTAAATTGTTTACCGGGTTACGGATTTTAGGTTGAAAAACGATTTAAATTTGTGGGATTAATTTTTTAAGTTTCAGGTTCTTTGCTTTTTTGGGGGATTCCAATAAATATTGTTCATCAAAAATTGATATCAGAATATAGGTATCTATTTCATAGGTCAATTGGATGCCCTAACTCTTTGAATTTTAACTTCAAAATTTTTCTAGACTAACAATAAATATGACAAAATTCTTATTATCAATTAATAATTTATTTTATGTAATAACACAAAGCATTATTATATTATTATTATAGGCATATTTAAATTGTAAATATTATGCAATATTCAATTAATAAATTGTAATGTAATATATATTATATATCAAGAAATATATAATTACGCTACAACATTTACAGTGGAACCAGTGGATTATTTAAAATATATGGCACATGAACTATTAATTTAATATTTTATTTCTATTTCAGTATTTTATAATTTTCACTTATTTATCGATCTATATTATCCAAGTTTTAAAAAAATTTCGGGTTACGCATTTGAAAACGTTTTCCGTTTTTGCCGGGTTTTGGGTTTCGGGCTTAACATGGTCTTAATTTTTTCTGGGTTAGGGGTACGTGGCCAAAAAATGGATTCAATTTCTTCCGGGTTCCGATCACGGGTTAAAAAACAATTTTCGTTTTTGCGGGTCACATGGGTTTTCAACCATTTTGACTACGTGTTTTAAATAGGTAATTTTTTAATAATTCCAGTAGTTTTCTTAAGTGTAAAGGAAACATATCGACAATTTTCATAAATTGGAAAGTTATAAATTATAATGCCAAAAACTTTAAATTTACAATAAGAAAACTTTACTTGTTGGCCATTTTTCAGTAATTTTACGCAATGTATATGCATGTATAATTTAGGTATACACTTTATAGTATAAGTCATAATAATAATAATATTATTAATTACGTATTGTATATGCTTTGGTTTTTTTTTTTTTGTATATTAAGCCAATATTTAATTATAGGTATATTATAATAAATTATATGATATACGAATTATTTGATAATAATATAGGTACGTAGTGTAAATATTATTGAAAAAGTATAAAAAAAACTTTTAAGTAAATCGTAACATTGAAACTCTAAAATAAAAATAGAAAAGAGAGTAGGTAGGTATACGCCATGTAACGGCCGTACACTGTATCACGTAATTTTTTGTTGGTATACGCAATATATACAATATATAAAAACAACAGAGTATACGGCGTATATCATAGCCGTCCTGAAAAAATATTGTTTTTTTTGTGAGGGGGTGGGGGGTGAAAATGTGAAAAAATACAATACTTCTCTTCAAAACATAAAATAAGCAAAAAAAAAAAGGTAATCAACTTTTTCCCCTTTTTTTTGTCGACTAAAATCCTAAATATTTATAGTTGTCTGACTTAAAATTCCGAAAAATACTTCATTGCTATACAATTTCTCGACAAAATTCCAAAATACTTCATTCAAAGTGTGAATAAGCAAAAAAAAAAAAAAATGATCATCGACTTTTTTTACTATTTGCCGACTGAACCTAATTTTTCCAACTGAACTTAATTTTGTCGACTACTTTTCGAAGTTGATAGGTGACTCCCCTCTTGGGATGGCCCTGCGTATACCCCTGTATACACTCCAATACACCACTTGTATACGTGTATACTGGTATACGAGTATACTATATAACCACATAGGTTGGAAAAAGAAACAAAAAACTGCAGTGTTATAACTTATAATTTATACAATATAATAAGAGTAACAAGAGAATTGAGTGTAAACTAATTTTTTATCCACAGTAATAATGTGTGAACAACTATACAATAGAAATGTGGAAAAGTCATAGTCGTATATTTGTGAAAAATAATTATTATTAGGTGGTAATAATTTCAATTGTAAATAAACGAAGTAAGAACGTGTTGTATTCATCAAGATCATTATATTATAGTATAGTAGATCATAACACGATATTTCAATAGCGTTTTGCAACAACAGTGAAAATGAAAATGTGCATGACGTATAGTAGGTACCTACCTATAGATTTGTGATATATTTTTTCTTTTTATGTTATAGAAATATTTTTATTCAATATTATGTCAGTGGTATATTGTCATAATCACGATTATTTCGACGCACAATAACGCGTATAGATATTTATTAAAATTCCTATTATGTTGTATGTGTTTACTGTCTAATGGGAAGATATATACAGTTTAAGATATTATCTTTAGGTAAACAATGTACTTGTATTGTATAAACTTTTTATTTTGTTCGAAGTTTTTTTAAAATCTTTATTTTTGAGAATACGCGATATAGGTAGGGTTTAAAAATTATTTTCAAGTTTAGTAAAAATACCTACGTTTTAATCTATCATGGCTGAAGGTAGGTACTTATTCTAATATAGCATATTATTATTCAAATATAATTGGGCATTCGTATAAATTACATTGTTATAAACTTATAGGTGACTTCGAATTAACAGCATTAGGTAATTATAGAATATAATATTTTGCAAGTTTAATAACTTTTTAACTCGTTAAAAAAGCAAGTTACGTTAAAAATCAATTTATATAAATTTAACTTAATTTAATTTAAAAGTTAAGATTTGAAATTGTTTAAGGAATAATTTGAATTATTGGTTTTTTTTTCAAAATAATATTTTCACTATCGGCAGGTTGAGACGTTGGAGTAATAAAATATATTAAATATATCCCATATCTGACTAATAAAATTCCTACGTAACCCTGAAAAACATAAACCCTTTTCATTCGTGTTAAAATTATGTTCACTTTTTATGAAAATATATCATAAACAACACAATTTATGTATGTATATAAGTATAATTATATTATATATACCTATATTAGTTCAATTTATTAAAAATGTTTTTGATTAACTATTTATACCTACTAGATTATAATAATGTTTTTAATGTACAATAATTTTACAATATACTATGTGATTAAATTAATGGCTTTTAGTGTAGTAATTATAATAGTATAATTAAAATAACCTATTCTAGAAAAATGAAATTTAAAAATATTACGTTCTAAGTAGATACCCATACATTACAAGTAAAGTATATACAAAATTCATGTTTTATATAAAATTATAATATACATATTAATATAGGTCTGCGGGTATAATTTTTTCCAAACATGTAACGCAAACACGTATCTATTATTAAAAAAAATTAAATACCTACGTCCAACAATTTAACAAAAATGTAATCTACGAGTATATAACCGCAACTTTGGTGGGTATGGTATATTTATAGGTTATTGTAAACTTAGGTTTTATTAATTGTTAAAGGTGAAATTATATATATTTTTTGGGGCTTTTATTAATATTGAAATAGTTAGTCATAGGACGCATAAACACAATTTGTGGTAGTAAAAGCTGAACAAATCATGTATCTATAGTATTGTTGTTTGAAAACAAGTTTATATTCACCAATATAATGTATTGTAAAAGATATTAATATAATCATTTAATAACAATAAAAACAATATTCATATATATATATGTATAAAAATTATAATTTTCACAATACCTACCTAATTTATAGAGATTGGTCAAGTTGTTTGAATTTTCAATTATTTAACTCGAGAATACTAATCGAATTGATTGAGGTAGATATCTAAAATAATTATTAAATCATATTTTGTAAATTTTGATTAAAATTAAAATTGTAAAAGAAAATACAAGTAAAGTTTGAGATGTATTAATTTTAATAGTTTGGTTTGGTTTGGGTTCGAATAAATAATTGGATTAATTATTGCTAATAAATTGTACATTTTAATGTTAACTAAAGATTTAGTACAAATATCAGTTGTGAATATGGAGTTGTTTTTCCTAACGATTGGAACATTTAACGATATAATATTGCCATTTTATGTGAAGTGTATCATTTAGGTTACACAAATTTCAAGATTTTTCTGTTTGCCAAATTTCCGTAATTTTCTAATGAATTACTTGTGAAGAATCGTAAATATAATACCTATTCAGTACACAATACACACGCATTTGCGTGGAATAATATTGATTAGGTATTCCATAAAACAAACAAAAATCTCATTTTCTCTTAATATTATAAATATATCCACAACATTTATAAAATATAAACTAGCACATGATTCGAATTTCAAAAAATCAAAGTTGACTTTAGGTTTCACAATCAAGTGTGCCTGTAGGATAAAATTCCTCCAGAAGCAAGATAAAATTTAATGTCCAAAGTAATATATTTGATGATACCTTGGTATTTATTTTAGTAGGTATATCTCTAAAAAAACATAGGTATTCTATTAAAAAAAGTTAATCGACATTATACCATTACACAAGAGCCTAATGTATAAAACTTGTATTATAGTCAGTGGCGTAGCTATCATCGGGAAAATCAGGGCAGTGCCCTGGGGCCCCTAGAGCTCAGGGGCCCTCAGAGCTCTTGGTAAGTTTTAAAAATACATCCGTAAAATAATTGAAATAAAATTGAAAAAAAGTTTGGATATTTTTATTATGATAATTGAATATTAGAAATTTAATATGAATATTGTATACCTATAAATACACACAATATGCAACGATCGGTGTTCGACTACGGAGTAATCGTTATCTTATCGCACAACGGCCATCAAGGTTTGT
>JAIPRL010011946.1:0-12718 GCA_025469235.1 Pemphigus obesinymphae
AATGTCATAAATTCCAAAGTCATATAAAATATAATTTGATTATAGCATATATTAAATGCCTAAATATTTAATGATATCGATTATATTTTCAATGATACATTGTTACATAATATAAAAAAAAAATTTTAAAAAATTATTACATTAACGATGATTTGTTGCTCTCGGGATATTTTAATTTATAATTCTTAACGATCGATCTGTAGAAGGTACTGCGTTTGGTCTTCATCTTTTGTTAATATGTTGTTGAAATCTTCTACAAGCTTAACCCCTCTCTCTGCTGTATCATTAACGACTAGGTAGGTCCTACCTATGTAGTAAAAATCAGCCATAAAATATGTACATAATATACAGAAAACGACTTTGAGTAACTCGGTTTTCAATATTGTGTTTAGTTTAGTAAAATTAAAGTAGAAAAAATTACGAGTTAAAATTTTCCGAATTCATTAGATTATATTATGAAACTACCTGTAATATAGGTATGTTTGTATCGAAAAAACGTTTACACCAAAGCTCTCGCTCCGCTCTTTTTGGCTTCTGTTCAAAAACACGTACTTATATAAAGTAGAGACGTGAAAAAAAAAAACACACGATTATAGACTATTGTGTTTTACTTCATTATACACAAATACATTTTTCTAACAATAAATGTATATAGATTATAGATTCCTATATATTTTGTTCGTTATTCAATATTATTCAATCATTTTCTATATTTAAATGTATACTATGATTATATATTCTAAGACGTGCTTAGCAAAATTAGATTTGAAAGAAGATTTTTAAAATTGTATTGCTTAAATATGTTCTTTGTATCGAATTTTGAAACTCGTTACAAATTTATTGCAGCTATACATATAAGTTTATATACGCCATAATTGTCATATAATTGACAGAAGATTTTTTTTTTTAATTTTTAGTTTTGTTATTTATGGATTTAATCAATCACTCTTACATATTAAGTATCCTTACCAAACTAATATATTATGTAGACAGCACTCGTATCTCAGCTATTTTTATGTAATAAACTTGAATTTTTTGTCGTACCTCCTAATCCAATTGAGATCCCACTCTATACATTTCAGGGCATAAAGCCTATAACACTGTAAAAACTACAGATTATTTGAAAATTTCTTTAAAAAATAAAAATAAATTTTTTTGAAAAGTAAAAAAAAAACTTTTCACCAAGCATAGTAAAAATTAATTGCACCAAAACCCAATAAGAAAAAAAAAAATTCTAAAAATATACTTTCATTTATATCATTAAGGATAATTAAGGAAGAAAGTTTCATTGAGATCTAAAATGGTTAAATTGAATTTTGAACGCTTTTGGTTGATTTGGCATGGAATGACCGAAGTAGTTTTTGAACAAATGTCGTGTTACAACAATAAAAAGTGTTACATATTGAGACTATTGTTAGATTACTTTTAAAACGTATTTTAACATTTTTAATTGTTAAATTTTCATTAATTAAAGAACTTCTTAAAAATTACTTTCTCAGAATCCCTTAAAAATGGTTTTGTATAGTACCCTCTTAAGTCTTCTCACTTTTGGAAATTTAACTAAAATTCATAAACAGCCATTTTCCATTCTTTCCTCTGTTCATTTAAATAATAAGGTGGCGAACACTTCTTTAGACTCTGTAAATTTATTTTCTAAAACATAATTTTCTTCGATTTTTATACCACTGCTTCTACTTATACGAATGTATATTATACTAATGTTCATCCATATGACTTGCCCTCTAATTGTTCTTTCACTGCTGGTGAAATCCTCGAAAAACAATGTTTCCAGCGGACATTGATATGGTATCTCCGCACATTTTTTTTTTTTTATATAATTTGTCGTCACTCGATTACCCTATCTATTTTCCTGTTGTTCAGGCGCTCTCTTGACGAACTGTACTATTGTTCCTATACTGTATATACAATTTGTTCTATTATCCCTATACTAAAATCTGGTGATCTAAATTATGTACTAAATTACAAGCCTATCTCTATTCTATCTCATATTGAAAAATTATTTGAATCCATTATTTACTCCTGTATCAAAAGGATTCTTAATCATATTATTGATGATAATCAACATGACTTTCATCCAGAAAAATCTACTATAACCAAGAAAATGCCAAGATTATATTATTTTTGCCGATTTCAAAAAGCTGTTGATACGACTACAGTCTTCTTTTAAGTGAGCTAGAACGACTTGGTATAGGTAATCCGTTTTTTTCCTGACTAAGATCCTATCTTAACACCAGAATGAAATTCGGGACTGTATATGGTTTATCCTTCAATCTATCAGTTATTCCTTCTTGTGTGCTTCAAGGTATACATCTTAGCCCACTACTTTCATTCTCTATATAAACTTTTTAAGCAATTTCTCTCTGTTGAAAAAGTGAAAAAATCTTTTATTTGTGGATGATATAAAGATATATATATATATATATATATATAAATAAGTACCCGTCAAACTGTCTTCGCCTACAATCAGAAATTAATATACTTTGTGACTGGGTACAACATATTAAACTTTACCTTAACCTTGAGAAATCCCTTGCCATGTCCTTTTGTAGGAGTCGCTCCCCTTTCATTCGTCCCTACTACTTCTACGGTAGGTATATTATTTGAGCCTGTGTCTCACATCAGAGACCTAGGTTTCCATCTTATGCCCACCCTTTCTTTTAGCTACCATATAAACATTATTATTAGTAAAGCCATACGATTTTTGAGATTTGTCAAACAAACCACTAGTCTTTTTTTTTCCAGCACCTTCTTACGTACCTTATTATTTTCTTTAGACCGTCCCATCTTAGAACTTGGTGCGATTATTTGGCATCCGTATTTAGTATGCGATCAATTTCATATCGAACGAATACAAAACAACTGGTTTCTATCAATATCTGCATATTTAATAATAATTAATAACCCCCTACTTAATTATTCCATCATTGCACTATTCTAAACATGCTTACTCTAGCTTCTCGCCGCGAATATGCTGACCTTTCTTTCATTTCCTTTCTCCTTGATGGCTGCCTCGATTCTCCTGACTTTCTCTCTTCTATACATCTCCACGTTCAATGTCACTTCCCGAGATCCTCTTCTCTATATCTTGTCTTACCTCACAATACTTTTTATAGCCATAACCATGCTTTCCATAGAATGCTCCGTCATCTTAATAAGTCATAGTAAATTTTAATTTTTTTTTTTGTTTAGATTCTATTTTTAATTTGTTAATATTTAATTAATTTATAGTTATTTAAACTGTTGCATATCTAGGAGTTAAATACAAAAAAACAAGTTTTTGGGAATCATACAGCGATTTCTTAGCTGACCTAATTTTAATCGATATACTATTTTGTTTATTTTTAGTTTTTATATTGGTCAATATAATGGAAAAATACAATATTGTGTATAGAAATTATTCGACAATACCTATTGTGATTTTCTATTATAATTATTATGCATACATTCTATACTATTTACTATACATATTATTTACTGAAATTAACCGATGTACACATTCCATATGTCACTTATGGGCCTTGGCCTGTACTGTATTATTAAAATAAAATATTCAATTCAATAATTATCATCGATTCGAATAAATATAATGAAACTAGCTAAATTACTCGACTTCATGAATAGTTTTACCTGCGTATGAGAGGGATTAAAGTATGAAATGTAATATTATTAAATATAATAAATAGTTACGGATGATTTTAGCGTTATTTATTTATTTTAAATAGTAATTTATTCAACGACACCTATCTGACGTGGTTGTTAAAACTACTACCCTCTAAACCTTTCTCGTATCTCTAAGAACAATCACTGAATTTTCATCAAAATCGGTCGAGTAATTTTTGAGTCTATAAGCCACAACCGAATTTTCGACATAACACCGTATCGGTGCTACCTGTCGGCCCCCCCCCCACCCCACCACAACAAAAACCAATGGAAACACAACCGAAACTATGGTGCGAACATGGCTTCGACAGATTTTGTAATTCCGAGATTAGCGAGTACTGACAAAGGCACGGGAAAAATTAAATTTTATACAATTATTTTATATTGTTATGTAATAACGTAGATAGGTGAATATATATATATATATATCAATTATCATGTATAATTTTTTTGCTCACGTTCCCATACCTGATTAAATTTGACTTTTTTTTTAGACGAGGGCAAATTTGAGACGAGGCAGAGATGAAAATCACCGACTTTTAAGGTTACGTGTCGTACGAGTAGTAATTTTAGGTTTTAAGCAATGAAAATGCAATACAAGGTTAACCGTATACTTATATTTATATCTGCTCCAAGTACATATTAAAAGTGTGTGTTCTTATACCGGATTATTAAATATGTATATACCTACTTATACTATACTACCTATATTAATTAGTGATTACTGAATATATAATGTATATTTTAATTATAAAGAGTATGCATCGTGTAGTTTGACGAGAAAATAGTGCTGCGAAACGAAGGAATAATATTTTTACACTCGTTGAAAAAATTCGAAGAGCCAACTGCAGTGTCAACGATGGGTTCGTCAAAGAATACGTTCGTGGACAATCGAAAACTCGGTGCCAACAAAAAAAAAAAAAAAACATTTTTCTCGTTAGCGTCGTAATAGTATTTGATTTCTATACATTTTTTATGCGCACACAGCGTCTGTCAGCAGCACCTGCCAACGTTATTATAGGTGTGTGTGTGTATATATATATATATATATATATAGATAGATATTGTACCTATATAACGTTTTACACACTGAAAAGCTTATTTGCCAAACTTTAATAATGTTTACTCCGCCGTCACCGAACTCCTTACGAAATCTCGTCGACGACTATTTTTCTTCTGTTGTTGTTGATGTTTATGTCAGGGGATGAAGACTCTTAGACGGAAGGAAACGCGCGGAGAGGGAAAACGAGAGTGCGCAAGAGACCTGGCGAAATGATTGATACGTACGTACACACGTATAATATGTACGACGAGTTTATGTTTATGTACGTGGGTGGTAATACACACCCAAAGGCCTAAAAGCTATTACGGTCTCCAGGCGGATTTGGCTTCATTTTCATTTAAATACGTTTCCTGCAGGATAACGCGCTAGGAGGAAATCCTTAGTGCCCGGGGGCCGACTCCGGTCTGTTTTTTTTACGGCAAAATCCTCCTTCTGGTTCGTGTACAAAGTATGTGTATCATAATTGTAGTGTTTCGTTTTCATTACGATAATTGATTCGCAAATGGAAAATCCCCTGCAGCGGCCACCTTTGTTTGTGTACGTATATACACCAGCCGACAATGATATATATATATATATTATTAATATATATATAAAGGGGGCAGGTAAATAATAAGAGTATTCTTTTATCACATTTAACCCCGTCCCAAATGCAACGACGGCTTCCGACCAAACGCCTCAGTTTCGCTTTAACCGCACCGTTGGGGAATGGATATAACCCGCAGGGGGGGGTGGCCGACATGAAGATACTCGTGAGCGGTGCCGCGATAAAAGCGTGAGATCCAATACGAAGAACCATTGTCAAAACGTTAAACGGCATTCAATGTTATACGGATTCGATCAAGTCCCGGGTACGAAAATAATATCGCCGTACGATAAACATATCGAATCATATTTGTTCGATAAATACACGTATATTACCGTTCCGGTTGTTTTATTACACTTTGTTCGAATTATAAAAACGTAATTGAAAATAATTATGAAAATATGGAAAATTTGACGATTTTTCGAGGAACAAATTTAACGCCTAAATAAAATATGATATATTCTCGCGATGCCATCTTTGTCCAAAAGAGAAAATTATCAAGTAATATTATATTATATTGGTATCGTTCAAGTATTTTAACCTATCGTTAATTACGACGATGATTACACGATGATCGTGTTACGGAATTACTGAGGACAACTCTTACTACCTAGTGTTAATTACGTCTTTTCAACTGGATTTCGAGAAAATTCTGCGAGCGTGGACACCGAACAGGTATCGGAAAGTTAATTTTAAATATGAACTAACTTGTGAACTATTTCAATATAATTGAATTGAACCTATTAATAAATAAAGTTCACTTGTTTCGTTCAAGTTCGTTGGTGAACGAATCTAAGTTCATTATGAAGTATGTTCATTTTTCAAAAATATTCTAATTATTTAGATATTTTTTTTTATCAATTTTAAAAATTTTAAAATCGTGTGGTAATAACTATATTATTATAATTTATTTATTTGAATATTAAACGCCAAAGGGCAATTTATAATTATATTATATTATAATAATTATTAACATTATTAAATATCATTGAACTTTTTATACACAATGATTCATTGAAAACATAAACTAAATTCGAAAACTTTTTCACTTAATTCGTGCATCTTGAACTCAGTTCACTTAAATTAGTTCATTCTAATGTCTGATACAAGAATATAGAAATTATACACTTTTTGAGATAGAATAGTAGGTTAGTTTGGAGGAAAGAGATTTTTCGATAGAAAATTATTGCTTCTAATTAGTACTTTGAAAAGGTCATTTTCGATTTTTCTTACAGTTTCCTTAAGAGCAAAAAAATTTACTTTTTATAATGGAAATTTGAAATATTGAAAATAAAAAAAATATTGTCATGGTTACTTATTTTTTTCTCTAATTGTTACACCAAAGCTCCAATATCGTTTAAACAAATAATTTATCATTAATTACAAATTCAATATATTCACCACTAGTATCCTACTACTAAATACTAATATCTCCTACAGTACTCATCTTACTAACTGGATTTTTTTTTGTAACTATATATTCATTTTATAAAACGGAATGCTCCAAATTGTTCATTGCTTTACTAAAGACGTAATTTTTCGATTTTCCCAATAGTTTTTTAACACGTAAGTATGAACTACTGAAAAATTACAGTGTTCTGTATATCCACCTTGCTCCAGAATACAATCTCTACAACGTACGATTTTAGATTGTTTTTCAAAAACTTTCCATCCACCACGCAAGGGATCATTTGATTGTGTAGTCCACAAGATCCATGTATCATAATGGTAGTTACACAGTCATGGCTGGGTCTGGAATTTCAGATCGGACAAATTGATTTACTTTAGAAGTTATTCCTTCATTTAAAATCCGCTTGTAGAATTAACAGTATGTGTGTATGTGGCAAACTTTGTTTTTGAGATTTCACAACGTAAATAAAATCTTCGGTGTTACCAAAGACGTTGTTCGTTTCGATGTCACGTATTAGCTCGTATTTTTCACACTAAATCAGACCCATAAAGCCCCGTGTCAGGTTTTCCACGATATCTGGCCGTTTCGGGTTGCAAATAAATGTAATTAACAGGGCTGGTTTGTCGTATTTTTGTATTATCGTCCTGAATGTTTTGTGGCATAACGTGGCCGCCTTGAAAACTAGACGGAAGGGTTATGTGATTACTGACGTTTTCGTATCCATATGGTGCAACGTCCCTAAGTCGAAAACGGTCAGTTAATCTTTTTTTAAGTTTCCGTTCGCGACTGACTTTGATTGTAACACGAGCATCTCAAACTATTGGCTTCTGCTTGGATGTAGAGGTCGCAGGCATGTTGTAATAAAATGTATCCATAGCAAATGGCCAAATGGTTGATCGAATACTCTCTCATGATAACGTGTTCATGGGCAGCAATGTGCGCAGTCCCATGTGTGACACGTGAGTGGCCAATACCTGTATTCAGTAAAGGAAAAACAAAAGATAACGCATTAGGCTTGCGTGGAGATTTGTTGAATTCAATCGTTGGATATTATTAGCATTAGGGTTAGGATTCCGATCATAGACAATGAAATCTACTTGTTCTGGAGGATCACCGTCGTTCCCGACAAACACTGCTGCCCTCCTCGTCGCCAACTGAAGTAACGACACGGGTCCCTGTTTTCACGGTCACATTCTCACGGTTCAGAGTTACCTGGGCTATTCTTAAACAGCAACCAATGCTCTTTCATCTTCCCACACACCTCCATCATAGTTTTGAAGAATGCTACTATAAGTATGGCTTCAACTCTCTTAGCAATCTATCTGTTTGTTCCGAAAATTCAACTCTGCGCGCGTTACGTGTCTCTCGAACAATCGCCTCCGATCGCCTCGTAATGATCGATTAAGTAATAGTTGAAAATTTCCGAGAATCTCTTTCCATGATTTACGTTATTGATACAGTTATACGTTTAACTGTACAAATCGAATGTTCTTGTTCCTCGTTCTTGAGAAAAAACAATGAAACCGATGAATTATTATGTAATCGTACTTTATTTTGAAAATGACGTCCCTCAGCGCTATTTCACTGAGTAAACGACGCAACAATATAGGAACCGGTCTCATAACTGTCTTTGGTCAATAGAACCTTACTATTTCTATAGAATAATGACAAGTATGGCCTTCGTCCAATACTTTCTCGAACAAAAGGTCTTGTATCGTATGACACGCACCTCAAGTTCTTTATTCCGACATTAAACAAGTCAGGGTCAGGACCATCGATTTATGCAATACTACAATGACTTTTGACCAAAATATTTATATTATAATATATATTATGTATAGGGTACCTATATTATTATTATTATTATTTATTTCTACGCCAACACGACAATATGTTTTTAAAATAGAAAATGCTCGAAACATATTTTAAAAATGCAAAATTCTAGTTTTATTTTTAAATTCTCTGATGTATGAATCGAATATTTAAATTGGTCCTAGACCACCCTCTCGTACTTGCATATAAATAAATGCTCTAGTTACTATGCAATAAGTTATTTTATTATGTTGAAATATTAAAAGTAAATTTAAAATGTTTTAATTTTATTTGAATAAACAATAAAAATGTGAGATAAAAAAAAAAGCTTGGTTTTCCTGATAAACCCTCCAGTATAGAACCACCCCTTCAGAAAAGTTCTGGCACACCACTGCATATTATAATATACTACAAATTATATTGTCGTAAAAGTATAATATTAAAATAATAATCATTTATAATAAAAATAAAAATTTGTCGTTGTCAAAGAGCGCTTGGTGTGGGTGGTGCTATCGTCGAGTGACTATACGTATAATACGTAATAAGTACGTATTACCTACCTATATACCGGGTGTATTATAATTCATAAATGTTAAAACTCGGTCGGAAAATAATTATTCTTTTCTTTTGAATTTTTAATACAATATTCTAACTCTATATATATACTCGTAATTGTTTGTTTAATTTTTTAATTAAAAAAACTTAAAAACTAAAAAAAAATTTCAATTTCAAAAACTTGAGTTCGACCAAGAACAACTTCAAAACTTCAAAAAAATCCATATAATGATTATTAAAATAAATAAATATAAATTGATGTTTGTATCATCTTTTAAAGTTGAAAACTATGGAAACTTGGTTATACATGTTTTTTTTTCAATATTTGTTTACAATTAAGATGATGTCAGAGCAGCCATTTTTAAGGGGTTCTATATAGGCATTTTTTTTACAATTTTGAATAAAATAAAAATCTGACAATTAATAAATGATTATATGCATTTTGAAAATGAATAATAATTGGTCCTATTACTATATAGTTTTTTTTGTTGTGGTTGTTATTTATGAATTGTAATTTATTTTATTGAAAATCTTACTTTTGAATTTCTCATTTATATCAACATAAAAACATCGAAGAAAGATGAAACAAAAAATAAATGATAAAGAACAATATTTTCTAGTGACATGCATAGCCGTTTTGTAACACTTGTGCATTTAAACAAATTTTATAAGTTATTAAAAAACTAACTTTTTTTGATTTTTTAAAATAAATATAACTCTTAAAAATTTAAATATCGAAAAAAGGCTACGTAGGGCACTAGATAATAATATCTATAATTTAATTTTCATTTTATATTTCTAAGTTGTTAATAATGAGAAATGCTAACATGAGTTTTTCATTGAAAATTGTATGCGCTGACATCCACGTCAACTTAGCACAATGCAACACTGACGTAAAAAACAACCTAATAGCCAAACAAAAAGTCGGGGTTTTGGAAACTCAGATTTAAATTCTGAAAAAATTTTATTTCATTGATTTATTTACTAAATATCAATCGAGGCTATTTAAAAAAAAAGTGTTTGGTCATGTTATATATTATTAAAAAAAAATTGTGTTTTATAAACATTGATTATTATATTTCAGTATTTATATTAAATAAAAATACATCGATAGACTCCTAAAAGACATGTCGACAAATTTAAATCTGTTTTTAGATTTTAAATCCGACTTTCCAAAGTTCCACAATTTTGATTAGCTTATATGCCTGTTAGATGGAAATATCGTGATTACACAACAATAAAAAGTGATCTCGTATAGGGCTGTTTTTAGATTAATTTTAAAATGCACCTACTTAAATATTTCTAAATTATTAGATTTTTATCATTTCTAAATTTTCTTAAAAATTTACTATTCAGAACTCCTTAAAAATTGCAGGTTAGTAAATATTATAATATTACACGAAAACACTATAATTATTATAATTTAATAAACAAACTTATTCCCTTAAATAACATGTAACTCATTTTTGGTAAGGTATACTACCATATTACATAATTTAAACTTTAAAGTTACTTCGGCTAATATTCCTTTTGGATCCTACCTTATTTCATGGCACATCTAATTAAATATAATTAAATCTTTGAAAATATTTTTACTTTAAACCTTCATTCATTAAACAAACTTGATTTTTTAAACATACAATAAAATAAAATAGTTTACAACTTCGAGTTACCACTGTGTTCTCATAATTAAGCCAGTGCGTTTAATCTACAGTGCTTAGTGCATATAAATAATTTAAGCACCATTTGGTTTCTATTTGTAATTTTGAAGTTTTACTTATCGCCCAAACGATTATCATTTTTATAATCATCCCGTATAAGTTAATTTATTTGGGGGGGGGGGGCGATTAATCCATATTTCAATCAAAATCCCAAATATAAAAATCATAATTAATTTTGATTTAAATTTTAAATTTTAATACAATATGTGAACGCTGTTATTATAAATACCTACCTAATAAAAATAATAATGGATATTTATTATTACACAGTTAGATTACTATAGCTCAAATTCCAATGCATTTGCATCTTTTTTATGGAAATGATGCATACGATTAATTTCAACCTTCCAAGCTACAAATGTGTTTCAGATTATACTAATAACACATATTTTGGCAATTTTTTTTACCTTTTTTTAGAAATATGTAGACAAATTTTCCTACTAGTTACATGTTATATGTTAAACATTAAGCAATTTATATTTTATTAGTAGGTAAATACCATTTTTTAAATGTATACTATCATTTCATCAAGTGCATTTTTTTTGTTTTTACTTTTTTTTTAGGGCATTAAATTCTTAAAACATATCGTTTCTGTACATTACAAGTTATAGAACAAATTGCGTTTCATGAAAATATTGTAAATAGTATGTAATAATATAAGGCAGGGCCGCCGGAAAGGCAATGCAACCAAAATAGTTGCTTAGGGCACCGCCAAAACGGTTTCTTGCTTAGAAAAAAATATTAAATTAAAATATTCTGTGTTATAATTTGTAATTTAAAAATAAAAAATGGTCCATATGGGTAATCTGCTACGTTATTGAAATCTAATAAACAACAATATTTATAACTTAATAGTTAAAATTATTATTTTATATCTCAAATAATGCATGAAAATTGCCATATTTATTTTTATATCTAAACGTAGGTACTCCACAATGAATCAACGATTTTCTTGTCTAATATTTTAACAATATAGTTTAAAATTAGATGTACATAGTAACATTATAACGGGCGTCATGGTTACTCCGAAATTGTTATTAAATTTTTACTTCGATATCGAAAGAAGTAACAACTGAGTAAAGACACTATTTATTATTATATATTGTGCCGACCATAGGGTTTTTTTTGATATTTTTTTATTTTTAAACAATTTAGAGGTAGGTATTTAAATAATTCATGTTTTTAAATGCATATAACTGATATAAAAGAAATAACAAATTTAGGTGTGGCGTTTAATTTGAAAAATTACAATTTACTATTTAGTTACAAAAAAAAATAATAATAATAATAAAAAACGTATTCCTTCATAACGCATTAATAAATTATATTGATTATGCATAAAAATGGTATCAGTACTATGCGATTTGAACGCACGATGGAAATCTAGATTTAAATTTCCGTCGTTTAGTACCCATAAGATTTTCTACCAGTACACCGCTAAAAAATCAACATGCGAAGTGCGAACGTATACGATTTTCCACTCGTCCATGCATATATATTGTCCATTGATTCTATAATAAATCTATTATAATATTATAAATTAATAAATCTATATAATTGTACGTGCATTAAAATCGGATAATGTAAATCCACTCAAAATATTATTCAATATCGAAATGAACAGTTTTGAAATACGTTTTCTTAAGTATTTTGCATATTGATTATTTAGATACTTGCTTCCAGTGATGAGTTTTTTCTGAAACCGGTAATGCATTTTAAATTGAAAATTAAATGCAAGCAAAAAAAAAATTCATGTTATATATTTCAATTATTCAATAGCTACTCTAAATCTGGATATGGTATATAATTATAAAGATCTCGGTATAATATTCGACCCCAAATTAAATTTTTCCAATCATACTGAAATGATAAAAAATAAGGCAATGCGC
>JAIPRL010011947.1:0-12717 GCA_025469235.1 Pemphigus obesinymphae
ATTGTAATTTCTAGGTACTTGACAGCATGCATTGAATTAGGTAATACTAGTACAATTACAATTAACATTTGAATTATCAAGCATATTTAGATAGTAACAATTTTTATTATGCACTTTAATCAATTTATTACATTCAAAAATTTTGACTCTTGAAATTTTGAACATTACATTTTAAAACCTGAGCTACTGTTTTAACTATTTCATTAATATTTTCTTTGTTCGTCTTTGGAATATCAGAAATCTCGACATTGTTAGAGAGCAACGATTGTTCATTGTAGTTAACTAAAGACTTAAGAAAAATGACTTCTTTTTCCAATTTATTACATTTATTTTCATAGTTAAGTATTATATTCTCAGAAATCTTCTTTATTACTGATTCTAATTTAACATTAAATTCATCAATTGAATCTGAGTAGAAACTTATAGATGTTTCAATTGATTTCATATTATTTGAAAGTAATTCAATTTTATTTAAGTTAGTAGTTGAAATAAATACTTATTTAACGTTCAGGGAGATATAAACAGAATTTTGAAGAGGTTATTTTTATATTTACTAATGACTTTTAGCATGTAAGAAAAAACTACTGAAATATTCTAATATATAAACAGTAAAAAATACATTTTTGTCAGAATCCATTATAATTAATACAATAGTTCAATAGTATATATAATAATGTACTATTGATTATAGGTAAATCGAGATAAATCTAAAATCTCAATTAATATTTAATCAAACTGATATGGTAGTATTTGTATACGAGATTACCACATTAAATTTTAATAATACCTTATTTGCTATATTTAAAACACGAATAGTCTAGTTATTGGTTGATGATTTCGGACCAAATTTTCTATTTAAAATACTATGATTAAAACTTTATCTAAAACGATATTTGTTATTTTAATTTTTCAGATAATAATTAATTTAGAGAATAAATTATTTTATAAAGTTTTCATTATTTATTTTCAACTTTGAGTTAATTGTAAACTTGTGAATATATTAAATGTTTGTAATACAGAGTAACACGAATAGGTACATTTTAAGCTATAAATACTCTATTAAGAATACTATAAATATTGTATGAAATGAATCGAGAAATTAACGTTATAATGTAATGCAGTACTTAGTAAATATATTAAAATTGTATGTAATCTACTTGCTACATTTTAAAATTTACGGAAAATATTTCAAAATTTCAGGAGATTTCCATTTGTCTACTTTATGAATTATGCATCATTATTAATATAGCTAAACTCTACAGAAATTGTAAACAATAATGGAGATTTTCTATATTATCTTCTATTATATTAATAGATGTCTGCCACGATTTTAAGATATCGGAATATATAAAATAAATGTACGGGGATTCCTTTCTGTATAATATTATGTACATACGTACCTACTGCCGAACTATATTTGTATAAAAAATTAAAATTATTTTATTACGTAGAATATTAAAAATAATATTTTGTATTGTTTTTTTTTTCAGAATAATTCGTAAATTCAATCAAATTTTTGGTCCGTTAATACTTAAACAGATATTTACCGAATTTTCAACAATTCTATTGATCAGTTTTGTAGTTACAACGGTAATTGTCACCACTCCCATTCTAATGATAATTTAGATATATACTACCTACCTAATATGTTATTTTATTCCGTAGAATTATATGAGCGGAATGTCACTAACATCACTCGTAAATCTAAAAATGATATCAATACTACTTGCACGAGTGCTTCATTTATTTATTTTTTGCCACTACATAACTAGTATGAACGATCAAGTATGCATAAGATATTTAAAAAATGCTTATATTGCATTATATTACGCAACTATTATAACCATATGATCAATGTCATATTATAGAGGTTTATTATACTCCATTTTCATATTTTAGGCTTCAATTAAATATAGGTACATATCAAATCGATAACATTAAATACGCCTGAATCATTTATTACTTAAATAGTTTATTTAATTTTCTATAGTAATTTTCAATATATTTTATTTTTATTTTATTACCCTGTAGTACTAATTGGTATAATATATGAATAAAATCATTGTTCAGCAATATATTCATAGAATATACTTCAAATTTTAAATGTTATTTATTTCATATGTTTTAGAAAGGATCATTGAATTTCTCTTTGTATTGTAGTAATTGGACACAAACGAGTATTCAAAACAAAAAGTTAATCTTATTATCTATGCGAATGAACAATGCTGAAAAAACTATATTTAAACTATCGAATAAAAGAGTAATCAACATGGAAATGTTTGCTAGTGTACGTATCTAATAAAATTATGGTCATACCTAAGTATCAGGTTTTGTATAAAATGGTTAGAAATGTTTACCTTCGAACACTGTTGAATTTAACAAACGGTTTTCCGTTATAATTTTGTTGTTTTTTTTTAAGAATTGTTTAATTGTTTAAATTATTGTGTTATACATTTGCTGAAAAAATATTTTATTTTATACGAATTTTCAGATGTTTATAGTACTTTTTGATTTTTTTTTTTATATAGATTATTCAAACATCATATAAAGTAACATCTGTTTTTGCAAATAATTACGCGAGTACTGGAGTCCAGAATCATGGATGAATTAGATGACACGTTCAACTTGCTGTTTAACACATATTATAAACATAAAACATTACAAATTAGTGTTTAAACCTTAATTAGTAGGTATAGTACTATTGTAGGGTTATATGTTTCGTTGCTATATTCGTCGTAAATTGCTTAAATTTCATTCTTTCCTTGAACTTGGTACTATAATATTTTAAATATATATATATATATACCTATATTAAAAGAAACACAGTTATTTTGTAAATAATAACTACCTAATAAATTATTATTGATCAAAAATCAAAAAATTTTGTTTCTTATCACTGATGGAATTTGTTTTCGAAAAACAATTTTTTTACTACTATAATGTAGCCTATATTATATAATAAAGTCTAATAGTGGGCCATACCATTGACTATATATATACTACTATATAGATTGGCCACCCGTATATAAAATTGTACGCGTGTCGAGTGGCGGCAAGGGGTGACTATGATCATAAGAAAATGCAGCGACATCGGTGTTCATTCAGTGTGACCTCTTTAACGAATTCAAAATATATTGTATGCCACATTAAAGTGAATATGCACATAATTGTATACAATAATATTGTATGTTACGAATATAATGGAATATTAATACATTACAATATAATATTATTGTATATTGAACGATTTTACTTTGTACATAATACGATGTACAAGTACAAATCATGTTATATTTAAATTAAATACAATAAATAATGGAACATGAATATTAATGTTATTATGGTTCGACAATTATTTCATTTTTGTATTTTAAAAATTAAGTAGGCAGGTACTTAGGTTTATAATTGTATTCTAATTCATTATAATAATACTAGGTACCTATAATATTGAATATTCAAATATAACTATTATATTATGTTTAAATCATAACAACGCACAAGGCACGACGAAATGTAAATGTTTTGTTATCATTGAATTATTGTATTATGAAAACAGCACCATCTAACGGTATAATTTATCGGATGCGGTGTTTGTGTGATAAGGGCCGCTGTATTATTCTTTACACATTGCTATATGAAATGCCATCTCTATATTATTATTACTCCCTTCAAGCACTGCGTTCTGTTGTTATGGCGGACGGCCTAGAGTACGCCAGTAATGGCGTCGATTTTGGCGAGCACTGGAAACGGAGACATTTCAGTCATGACTGGAGTTTCGACTGTTCGATTAGTTTTATAATCATTAATCAGCTAATCGATTATCACTGCCGTGTCCGTCCGTTAAACTTATAGGTAAAATTCGTATATTCTTTTGTTTTATTTTTATTTCTATACTGCTAACGCTTCGTGTGTTTTGATTAATTTTAATTATACCTACTCATTAAACGAATTCGCTGTGTCAAACCCAAACAACAAACCGCCAAGTTACTATCGAAATAAGTCATATTTTAAGTTTTATGTACTTAGGGTATGAAATACCTTTCTTTTGGAATAATTAATTTACATTATTGCATTATAATAAATTAATAAAACCATTATTATATCCATAAATTATATAACAAATATATTTTATTATGTATCTACTAAAAACCGTGTTTTTATGAGATTGGAAATTTGTCAGTTTTCCACCTCAATTATTAAATATATAAATTTATGGCATAGAGTAAGAATATGTGTAGATTTATGGTCAAGACAATTTGTTTGTTAATGAATAACAGGCAGGCGACCACACACTCATTGATGACAATTTATTGTGAGTATATATTATAATATATATATTTAATAGTTGAGATATTTAGCTCTTAACATAGAATGTTTATTTGGCTGTATACATCAATGGTATAATATATACACAGGTACATCAAATGCTTAATTTTTTTTTTTAATATTAAATAATGAATTTGTTTTGTTACTATCATTATTGAATTAGTTATACAAACAATATATTTGTTCCAATTTTTTTCACTGTGAATCAATGGGTCAGACATCAATACTTAAATACGGACTCGTCACAGGACATAGGCTAAAGAAGTAAAAAAGATAATATCAACGAAAAAGAGAGATAATAAGATAGGGCAGAAACCCAAGGAGATGGTTAGTAAAGAAGTACAGATAAAAGAAGAGGATATTGTGTATGGTATTTATTAATCTAGAGAAGGTGTATGATATGGTTTCTAGAGAAATTTTGAAATGGATATTAACGAAGAAAAGGGTACTAAAGTTGTACGTGAATGTAATTGAGGACATGTATGAAAGGATAAGTAAAAGAGTAAGGAATGTGTGTAGAGGAACAGAAGTCAAGGTAGGAGTGAAGAGTGAGGAGGATACGGGAGATGGAGTTCAGTGAAAGTTGAGGACTAGGATGGTCGACCCCATATAATTGGGAGAGAGGACGAAGGAAAATAAGAAGAAGATGAAATAGCTGCGATTCATCAATTTTAGGTTTAAACTAAACATGGCTTATACATCATAGAAATTTCTTTCTTTATGGCCATATAAAATCATTTTTATACTTATCCTAAATTACCTTATTAGTTAATAATTTATTCATTATTTTTGTATATGTACCTATACGAATATAAGTACGCATACATTTTTCCACCTTGCCACCTTGACGTATACGAACGATCCACACGATAGATTTCCATATACCAAATATTGTATTCTTGAAATAAAGCTATCCGTGTATGAAAACATTTTCACATGCACGGGAATATTTCAACACGGATTACTATCAAACTGAAAATATAGGTAAATTATGTTGGTGACGCTGATAAATGTACAATAATATCGTACATTTTGTTATAATAAAATAAAAATATCGCGTATTAGCTGTAAATTAAAATTTTTTTTATTCTATATTGATAATTGTTCCTTTTCAATTTTTCGTTTTTTGACTCAACTACTCAAGTGGCAAGTATAATACATATTAAAGTAACTAAATTACTTCGAATTAAAATGTATATTCAATTTTATATATTTATTCCAATATATAATTTAAAAAAAATAAAAAATGTTGGTGTAAAATTGAGTTACTTATAAGCAGGGAGTTTTGTCACTAAAAAAAAGACAATTTTTATCACTTTAATATGCACTTTAAAACACCAAAAACTCCCCATAAATGGCACTAAAAATTTGAAAATATGCAAAATAAAATAATAATAATAATAACATTAAAACTGTGTTATTATATAATATGAGTAATATTAGGTACATATTTTATTGTTTTATAATCTTGTATTTTACGTGATTTTTTTTATTACCTGTCAGTATTATATAATATTAAATTTCATACAACATAATATAAAAATTGAATTCATCGTCAACTTTAGTGCTCCTGGAAAATTTAGATATGTAACCTAAGTGACAAAGTAGTAAAGATGGTAGACGAGGGCAGATCGCACAGAAATGATAACGTTGTTCCCACCCGTTTAAGTTTCGAAAAATATTTTTGTCTGCGGGAGGTCAGCGCCATTTAATGTTGTGATTGTAAAACGAGTGTGATAATTCTGACCGGATAACTGGAACAGAGCCGAGTGATGAGCTTAGTTTTGAATAAACGTCTACAGAGAACTGCAACGACTCACAATGAAAGACGAAGTTGACAAGATTAATAAAAAACAATGCACAATTGAATTTATAAGGTTGCGAAAAAGAAAATAAAGGAAGCACACAATATTTCACTGTTATCACTATTATATTTAATTATATGATATTATTATAGGTACTAGTATATTACTTAAATCGAAAGTTTAATTTGTATAATGATTTTGTATACAGCTATAATAATGATAGAATTTGAAGTGCAATCACAATTAATATATATGGTTATATTTAATTAATATTGTACAAAACATTTATATGGATATATTATACTAATGTGTATAAGTCAATTAAAACCTATAAAAATGGATTAATTTAAATTTAAATTTATATCGTTATTCGTTACAAAGCATAAAAATGTTATTATTTTGTCACTTCAGTAGGACAATGTTTATATTAGAATCATGAAATATTGGCAATATGTAAAGGGGAATTTTATCTATATCGTAGTTTTTTTTTTTTATAAATATAACACTGATCAACAATTTTCAATAAAAAAATTATAGAGCAAAAAAAAAAAAATATATATAAAAAAAAGAATAATTCTAATTATATGTATGCGTTTGAAACGATACAGACAAAATTTCCTTTTACGTATTGCAATATATTTCGTGATTCTAAAATTAATACTGTTTAAATACAGTTATCCCCTGTAAAACATGTTTTTTTAAATAAATATCATGATTATACAACAATAAAAATTGAAATCGATAATTTTTTATAATTATTTTTCAAAAAACTACATCGATGATCGAAAAATATTATATTTAAAGTGGCAATGATGATACATATTAAATAGTCTCAAATTTTTAAAAAGCCCTCAAAAAGAACACTTTTACTTCATTCCTTGTAACTGAACATGCACCATACACAGTATATACAATAGTATTTTAAATAAATTTAATTAAAATTTTTTCTAATTTAAAAAAATAGAAAAATTAATCGTTGAATTCTAAAAAAATAGTGAAAACATGAAAAACATGCAAAAAAAAAAATAATAATAATAATACAATGTAAAAATCCGAAATTTTTGAAAATTGTAAAAATTTTATTAATGTCTATATGACAGAAATTTTACACTAAGTGATGATTTTGTTTTTTATTAATAAAACTTTTTCCAATTTGAATACTAAAGTAATACTTATATGTGTCGTTGATAATAGTTGTAATGACTTTAATAAATGTATAGGAATTAAAGAATTAACAGAAACTCGAAATTTAGGCATCATTTTCTATAAAAATTTACGATAGTATTTACATACACAAAATTGAGTAGGAATGTTATATGTACAATAACATGAATTGTTTAAGCGTGTTTGGTACCCAAGCAAATATGCATGTAATATATTTTGCTTTATATCAGTTGTTTATGATTATATTATTTTATTCGTGTAATTTCTATATCATAATGGTAATTGTATATTTTAAATTGTATTTTAAAAAATGATAAAAAAATATTTAACTGACAATGTTTTATTTTTATTAAGGTAGATTGGGAGAAATGTGTTCAGCTTTAATTATAATTAAAATATTTTAGCCCTTTGTACATTTTTCATTATAAAAAACTCAGTTTTCAATATAATACAAAATATATAATTTAGTTATTTTCTCTCTCAATAATAATAACAGTTATTAATATAGTAGATACTGCAAATAATATAGTAGTAGTATAAGTAAAATATCTAAAAAAATTTTATATATATTAACATACTCATAGTTTAACTCTTTGTTTCAGCCAGACAAGACGTGTATACACTGAGATGACATACACAAATTATATCGATATGAAAACGATTCTATAATAAACAATGGACGGTAGACAGAATTAAATTATGGATACGGCGACATTGGAATACATAGGAGTTTTTAAAATCTTAAACCCATACTTTTTGAAAATTTACAATATTAAAGAAGCAACCAATATTGAAATATACATCATGAATATAACAATAATCATGTCAATCATAAGTATATATTATTCCCTAAACGACATCAAAGTAAATTTACATTTACGTATTTCATGGCATTTGTGATATTATCCGGTATAAATTTAAACTATTATTACATATTGAAAAATTCAGATGAGATTTGGGAAATCTTAGGAGTAGTAAACATCGATTTTTTATATTAGGTACAATGCTACTGCTAAAAAAACGTTCAATGCCGAACGATTCAAATACAAATTGGCCAAGACAATTTCGTTGATATTAGCTGTCATGGCATATATAGCATGGATTATCTTGCCAATTTCGCACCATGATAAATAATAATATAATTTAAATAATACGACTGTTTTAAAAATAAATTTAAAGCCGTATAAAAGTATTTGGGTTTAAATACATACTAAGTATTTGTGTTTGTTCCTAAATACTCTTTATGTCAATGTATTTGTATCTGTATTTTTAAGTACAATTTTAAAAGTATTTATTTTTTTGCAATCAAATGCAATACATTCACCAAGAGTATTCTATCAGATAAGCGAAGTGCTTATTCCACCCCTACTGACACCCAACGAGCGAAGTGCACTCTTTTTTCAAAAATTTTATTTCACTATTAAACCATAATTCGTCTCATAAAAATGTACATTTTTTAGTCGAAATAAAAATGTTATTAATCAATCGTTTCGTTTCAGCATGTTTATTATCTACATATTATAAATTAACTTTGAATGTGTAGGTATATTTGAAGGAATTACTAAACTCGTCAGGCATTCGCGTTTGTCGTTGCGCCAAAGCGTTCAACACATTGTCAAAATCGAATCTTATGTGAAGTGTTCATTCGGGAATTTTATTCAGGACACACATAGACTATTGTAATTAATAGTATACAAAAATAATACAATTTGATAAGTTGATAAATAGCATAAAACTCGACGGTTATATTTTGTGTTACCGTTATCCATATTATAAACTTGGATATCCATGGTAACCGGTGTATACACAATGTACACACACCCAGCCGGGAAACACAAATAAACGTATTATCACGAAAAAACAATAGTATTCGTTCGGTATGCTCTGCAGGTACGTAGTATGATAATATTGTTGTTATCAATTACTAAACTGTTTCAACATTTGTTCATTAAAAAAAAGTGGGATTTAAATATAAACAATGGCGACATCTGCAATCTCCTCGAAAAGGTAAGCTATATATAATATTACATAGATTTCCAAACAACTTTGTTATTATTATTTATTCGTATACGCCTAATACGGGCATTTTTAACAAATAATAATTATTTTAATAGCACTATAATATAATAGCTTAACTATAATAGCATTATATAATATGATATATTATGATGATGATTAAGAACATAAAAGGGTAAGTTGGACAAAAAGTCTAAAGTATTGTTTTATTAAATGATTATAGCATATTAGTAATTTTAAATATAGATGGATAGTATAGTTGTACGCTATGACTATAATGGCCTATATGAAGGGTTTGAGCTCATAACACTATAAAATAAATAATATGCATTATAATATGCTAAAATGAAAAGCGTAAAATAGGTTTATACTATACATTATAAGTATGCAATAAATGTTACAAAACTAGGCAAAAAATAAAAAATCTGGTGCATAGAGTGTGAAATTCTTTCATCGTATATAGCAGAATACTGATTGGTGGGTATATTGGATTTAAAGCAATGATAAATACATTTTTTTGATAAAACCATTCTGGACAGGGCTCGGTATAATATAGATACTGTAAAGAATAAAAATATATTATAATAGTAAAATACATACTTTTTGTAAAAGTCAATTTTTTTATATTTAATATAATTTATTTGATATTTTTTTCGGAATTACGATGAATTTTTGCATCAAAATAACAAATGTTGTCAAAAAAAGGTAAATTATTATAAAAAATTTTAACTAACGATTTTTGTATCAAATTTTTTTTAATATAATTACAAATCTTGTATTTTATTTATGTTTTATAGTATTAAAACTTAAAATTATACGTTTTAGGACGTAAATAGCCTTCAAATGGAAAATTAAACGTTGACAGTTTTATCATGACCATATAGTGCTAAATTATTTATTCAATGTAAATTAAGACATTTTAGAATCATTATTTCCGAAATGACGTAAACATAACTCTAATAGATAAAGAAATTATAGTTTTTACCATTTTACGGACAATTTTTATGGTTTTATTTTAATCATTAAAATTCAAAAATATCGATAATTCTAAAATAACTAATTTAAAATACCGTCCTAAAGATGATAGATCAAAATTTTTGGAGTCTTTAAGAAAAATACAAACATACTACATAGTTATGACGTATGAATATAATATTATATCTTGTATTTAGGTATTTATTATATCTAAAAAAACCGAGTAATTTATAATAATCATTTATATCTTTTATATATATAAAAGCATATTCACCTAAAGAATAGACTCATGAGATGTACAAATTTAATTTATTTTGATGTATTGCAAGTATAAAATGATGTATATATCACAAAATTGAAAATTATAAATAATAAGATATAAACATGTGTAATATTATAATGGTTCGATTAAATCAAATTGCATTTTTATTCAACAGTTAATAATGTATATATTGATATATAGAACATGATAATTCGGGGGAAAAATATCGTTTTTACCATCACTGTAGTTGAAATTGAAACTGTTACAGTTCGCCCCATGTTCACCTACATTAATATTATAATGATGTATTTCGGGTTTAATATATAGTTATATATTATTATAAATTGTTTATAAAACATTTTGAAAGAATTTTTTTCGTTTCGTATTTAATATACACAATTGTAACCTGATACTTATAATTTAAAAAACGCAATTGTCATTAAATTACAATTTAATGTAATTTCTATATAGTAATATTTAATTAATACAATGTTATTAAACCTAGTAAAATATACGAAGTCATTAAAATGTATTTTAAAATCCAAATAACTCGTGATTATTTTTGAATTATACATTCCATATCCTGCTCAATAATTATTTATTATAATTACTATTATTATTATATTAATTAGCATTCATAGTAATAAGATTTTTTTATTTCATTATCCATATCGTCTTACACAGAACCAAATACCATTGGTATAATTAACAATATGCAATAATCAAATTTTAACAAACGAATATTTGTTGAAATAATACAATATTAATTATTTTAATATATATATTATTAAATTAATGAAAAATGTGTTTACAATAACAAATTTATTTTGTAAATTTTACAAAATATATACCCAAGTTATAATTTAATAAAAATAATTTGTAAAATTAATACAGATTTTATTATTATAATAATTAGAAAAAATATTCTGTTTAAATTGACTATTTTGATTAACAAATGGGTGTTTATTGTTCTACGAAGAAGAAATAAAGAAACGAACACAAAATATTTATAATTGAATTAACAAAATATGTGTTAATTCAAATAAATTTGTATTCAATTAGACAATTTTACCCAAGATATTATTAAATCAATAATACGTGTTTTGTTATTTTACTGTTAAATTAACAAATATTTTATTTCTAAATCAACAAACATTTTGTTGGACGTATATTAACAACCAAATTATTAAATTAATCTATACTTTTATTAAAATCACAGATATATTTGGTTCAGTCTATCCCAATTAACTCATATTAACAAATATCTGAATAAGGTGTTCAATTGTGTAATGATTATTGTAAATGTTAACGTTTAATGAAAAAACAGTAACGTCATATTTTGTAACGACGTTACTTTCAAAATAATGATTATTAAGGAACTTGATAAACATAATTTTAGGTAACGTAAAAGTAATTTCAATATGAATATTTGTATTTAATATAACTTGCAACTTAATTTAATCAATGTTTTAAATTAATTTACACATTGGTTATAAGTCACACTTATAAGTGTAAAAATGATACGTAATAGCTATAGTTCAAAAACCATTTTGTAATAGACGAATATTTAACAAGATTTGATAAAAAAAAATAATCTTAGATTTAGGTACAAATATTATAGTATATTGAAATGTATATAACCTAAATTATGCACCTACATAATGTCATGAAATGAAAAATTAAAGAAAAAAAAAAGAATGAAAAAGAGGAAGAGTGGCGTATACAAATATATTAAAATAATATATTGTGATATAAAAATAAAAATACGATATAATAGGATAATAGGTGGATATAAAAATATAATTAGAATACTATAATTATATATTATAATAATGGTAATATGCGGAAATAACGTATTTAAGTATATAATTGATGTATGGGTATTATTACTCGATAATCGGGGTTATTGTGAAAGATTGGCATATAAATAAACACATAATGGACAGAGGATCTTTTATAGAAGTGAAAGGGACAGTAAATATTATGATATCTTGAATGAATGTCCTAATCGTCTGCACACGAATCTGATAGAAAGGGACAATAATACCTATTATATGGGTCAGATGGACACCCTGCTGCGTACACGCGCCTCGTCGTGTAAAATTACGTATTTTCAAATAAAAGATGTACAATATGTATATTTATTTTATGTTTGGAGCCTAAATATTA
>JAIPRL010011948.1:0-12717 GCA_025469235.1 Pemphigus obesinymphae
AATACTTCTCATACTTTTTGACAAGTTTTATGCCGGCTGTCGACCTGACGCAACCTCAATTAGTCGACTTCTACGACAGGCATGAGGAAACCGTGGAGGTATTCTTAGCCCCCTCCACAGGGACACTGTCACCACAATTGATCAGGTCTTATAGATTCTTTATTGTTTTTGTTGTTGTTGATGTTGTTGTCGTTGTCGTTGTTGTTATTTTATTATCCCTTATTTTTCTAAAACTTATGTCATAATTATATCTATACTGTGTCTATATCCATAGTGTATATTTAATTCATGTTTTTATATTTTACAGTATATCTTATTTAATTGTATTGTACACAACATTTTTTTTGTCTTAGGACGTATAGTCCGTTTATACCAATAAAAAAAAAAATGTTATAGGTATATAAATATATTAATAGTATTTATATATATATATATATACGTATTTACATAATATAGTAATATAGTATTGACATGAAATGAAAAGAAATTATAAATAAAAAGAATATATGTGGGAGTGGGGGCGATATATAATATTAGTATATCGGGTATAAAGGGTAAATAATACAAACGGTGTTGATACAAAAATATATTATAATAATATATATTGATATAAAATAATAATCTGCAGATATTAAGTATATAAATATATAATTAATATATAGTTATTATTTTTCTGTAATCGAAATTATTGTGAAAGATTGGTATATAAATATATACAATAGACAGGGTATGTTCTTTGTGGAAGTGAAAGAGACAGTAAATATTATGATGTTTTGAATGAGTGTCCTATTCGTGTGCATACGAATTTTGTAGAAAGGGACAATAATATTTGTTATATATATCCGACCATAGATAACCTGTTGCGCACACGCGCCTCGTCGTGTTAAATTACGTATATTCAAAAAAAAAGATGTACAATGTGTATATTTATTTTATATTTCGTGCCTAAATACTATTTTCAATCATTTCATGACTTCAGCATAGTAAAAATAGATAGGAAAATAAGCTTAAGGTGAGAATATAAGTTCACGTACCTTTCGTGGATTGAAATTCTAGACGTTCTGCGTTGAAATACGAAAAAATCACTATAATATATTTAACACGTGAATAAGATAAAATATAAGGGATAAGTAGGTTCCATGAATGTAACCATGCTATCGACGGTATTACCTCAAGAAAATCTGGTACGAGAAAGTAGTGGAATAAATGCTTACTTCGTATATTTCAACTACAGAGGTTGCTGCAGCGAATTACCACGGAATATGCAATTTTTTGATCCACAGTGTTTAAACAGATATTTAGCGAGCGCAATTAAGCTGAAGCCATGTAGGTAAGTTTAATTCTGAATCAAAAACGCCTTCTGTGAGACATACGTGCTATGATATGCTCAAAAAAAGGTACACGAGTATAGGTCCCGGTATTTAGAACAATACGATTCTCTTATACCCACGCTATGACGGCGAGCCGACTCGTCACCGCAGCGTATGACACAGCATACGTAAAATTTTCAATAACGAAATAAAAACTGTTGTAAGAAGAGAGAGAGAGAGAGAGGTAAAAAGTGTTGTTGCGATGTCTTATATAACTTAGGTGAGAGTGACCGTCTGTCCCCACCAATTCGTATACGGGAAGGAGATTATCTACTTGTTTTTTTGGCATCTGGTATTTATTGCGTCGTGATGTGTGTGAAGCATATAAGAATTAAATATAATTGGTTAATATGTGAAACGTTATATTAATGCGTAATATCGTACGCGTAGCATGTTAAAAACGAATATTGTAGTTATAATATAATCAGCTGAGAATGTCGCATTATATACGCGGGATTTTTGAATAAAATATGGGCGGTTTATTTAAATTTATGTTGGGTATATCATTTAAAATTAGTGCATTGTTGTTCAATTTTATTTTATCTGGTTCGTTTATTTTATAAGTATGATTATATTATAATATTACAATTTTCTATGTGTTACAGTATATAAATATATAAATAATTACATTGCTAATCAATAATAAAATTAATTCTTTATAAATGTGTTGTGGTGATGAACGCTTTTTTTATAGGTAGTTTAATATCATGTATGTCAATAAGGTCGAGAAATCATATTTCTTAGGGGGTGCTCTGGCATAATTTCGAAAATTCCGGTTATTTCAATTTTAACCAGACAACCGATAAATTTAAAATAAAACCAAAAACAGGCAATTAGGTTCAATTGAATTGCAGTATTTTGGTACCAGTTTGGGGTCGATAGATAAACATTTTTAGTGAGCCGGCAAAATTTCGAAAATTCCCGTTATTAAAATTTTTAACGGTCAACCGATGAATTGCAAATAAAAACAAAAAAAATGCAATTAGGTTCAATTAAATTGCGATATTTTGGTACCGGTTTGGGGTTGATATCACAATATGCGGAGAGGCCAACTTCACGCACGTGATTTTCTGTGGCTTGACTTTTGACCAATCTTCTATCTGAAAATTATGATAGACAATAATTGAATTGACCCGACGGTAGATCACGTAGGTTCTTTTAGTAATTTACAGAAACGATATTATCTAAATACTACAGCCACAAAATAAAATATAGCTAATTTCCGTGTCTCACCGCTGTCACTATTAATTTTTGGTACCACGTCGTGTAGTAAACATCTTTGGTTTGAGAGATGAAATAATGGAAGACGACCTGAATTATATGTATTACAACTGTTTATTAAGCACTACACTACGATTAGTTACGAATTATCAAACAATAGACTTACACACTAGTTATAAGTACAAAAGGATAGATATTATAAATTATGTATTACATGATAAATTAACTTGACAAAATAATAATATTGAGGTTCTGGATAATTGTTCTGTTTAAGACTTATATGACTACTGTATAGTGAATTCCGACTCTAAACCAACTGCTGACCGCCGACGGGGTCTGTGGGAGCCGTCTGTTCGAAGCCTTTGGAATGTGTTGACCCAAGAATATTTTTTATTTCATTTTAATTTTAATTTTATTACGGGCGCGTAATACGTAATAACACTTAATATGTAGACCCATTGTCACACATACATTGTGTCAACCGGCGTCGTGTGAACCGGATGGGTTACACACGCGTTCTACTTGCTAAGCCCCGAGTCAACACATTGTACAATATGTATACGGGATATTTCGTATAACATATATATCTACATTATGTATATATTACACCCTATATAATGTACACTGTATATAACATTATAAAAGTTAGTTGTATGCGGTACCAAGCAATATTGTGAATCGCTCCAATTTCATTACCATTTGTTTAGTTCCAACTCGTCGGTGTAAACTTAAATAATATGGTTTATGTGTACGTGCAATGTACATTTTAATTTATGTAATAAAAACGTACAATTCACTTAAAATGGGCTTTTAATCATTTAAATGAGATATTGTATCCCTCTTTCCTTGCCCTAACTTATGGCATATGTGCTATTCAAACACATATTTTTCATTTAAATGTTTACTCAACACAGCTATATAACATTCAGTTTTCTAAAAAAACCGACATAATATTCCTAATACAGTAAAAGTTCTAAATACGGTAAAACAAAATACAGCAATGGATTTAATTAAAAAGAACTCATTAGTAATTATTGCCATAGTAATTGTGTCCAGTATACAATATGTTACAAGTAAATATATACCTAATTTATATTATCTTTTGTAAATAAGTATTAATACAAATATATAAACTTTAATCAAAAATTTGTTTAAAATGTGTAACTTAATGTAATATTATAATATCGGTTACAAATTATTAACAATGCTTTGTAAAATTTCGTGATAATCATATATATAATATAACATGTCGTAGGTCCAAGGAGTTTAGTTTTTTTATTGTTAAAGCTTCTAATATAATTTATTCGGTAATTTCAAAAGATAATTTAACAAAATTTCATCATCTTAATTTCTTTTAGAAAAATCCATATACATATTATATATCTAGTTATATTTATTAAAAATATCAAAACAGTATTTAAATCTACCCTCGGAGAATTTATATCTCCAAAAATTAATCTAAATATTAATATAAATTAAAATCAATAAATTTCTCACAAAGTTGAATTCTATGAATTGCCATTGTAAAACATAATTCTGTAAAAATAATTACTCTCAAGCTAGATTAAAATAAAAATTTTAAAATTATCAATATTTTGTATAAAGTAAAACAAATAATTATGAATAAAATGAAATATAATAAACCTATTAAACGAAATATGTGGTGAGGGCCTTCAAAATATAATAATGAGAAACAACAATTTTCATCCGTAATTTATCATAGGGTATTTATTATAATATATTTTAATTTTAATTATATATATATATTAATTATATATATATATATAAATATATATATATAAATATATATATATAAGTATATATATATTATATTGTTAACCTAGTGACGTCCTACACTTAAAACTAGTTGATAATTATAATCATATACTATAATACATATTAATTTTACTGAACCTCTCCACTTCTCCCACCACATCTCCAACTTAACTTTATTTCTAGCCTTTCCCTTTTCCCTTTCACCAAAATCATACTCTATATATTCTGTTTTACTCCTACTAATCCTTAGTCCTTTACTTTCCAGAGCTTCCCTCCATTCTTCAAGTCTACCATTCATTTCCTCAGGACTTTCTTCTATCAGTACTATATCATCTGCAAACAACATGCACAATGGTACCTCCCGCTGTATATCCTTTATTATCTCATCCATTACCAGGGAAAATAAGTAAGGACTCAAAGCAGAACCCTGATGTACCCCTATTCTGACCCTAAAATCCTCAGTTTATCCACACAGACTTCTCACTCTTGTACTCGCCCCTTCATACATATCTTCAATTATGGTCACATACACCTTTGGTAATCCTTTCTTCATTAATGCCCACTTTAAGATCTCCCTAGGAACCCTATCATAAGCCTTCTCTAGATCAATAAATACCATACACAATTTATTTTTGATTTCTCTGTACTTCTCTACAATCTGTCTCACACAAAATATTGGCTCCATTGTTGACCTCCCAGGCATAAACCCAAACTGATTTCTAGTAAAAGACAAACAAAAGACAAACAATAATAAGAGTAATTTGATTTTATACATACTTGAAACTGAGTTTTGTAAAATTATTACTAATATTATTTTATTCATCATCTCTCCCCCTGAAAATGATAAAATGTGTGGCTCTGTAGTGTTAAATTAATCTTATTTGATATCTGTAATTACAAATCTTGAAAAAAAAACCAAGAACATAAAATGTTTCTAATGTATATGTTATAAATTTACATATTAATTTTGTCATTAGGATGGCAGATTTTTGTTCGAAACCGCGATGGCAGAATACGAATTTTGGGGAACGCGGTACGCACGTTTTCGAACAATACTGGGTCAATTGAGCGAAAAAGCAGTTGCCAAAAACATAAACATTATCGAATCTCTAAGTGATAATCTGTTCGCAATGTACACGTTGAAAAATTTTACAAAAACAGCGAATGTCTTTGAAATAACATATAACACCACTGTTCAGAATACTAAGTATTTCATGGATACGATTTACGAAGGAATTCATGTAAATACCAGACACTAGTGTTATCTGATAACGAATATATTAATGTGTTAAAAACATTTAAAATGGGAGACATAGAGTGTTTAACTGTTACGCGCGGATTTAGTATGAATAATATATTCTAAATAAAATTTGTTTAATAATAATAATAATTTTACATAAATGACCTCAAAAAAGAAAGGAAAACTATGAAATCCAAAAATTGAATTCCTGATTGCATTATTGAATAAACTACACAAAAACAAAAAGTTCTATAAAATGAATATTCAATAACTGGTTAATATTATTATTTGTGTTATACGAGTATATAAAACCAAATTATACCATAAGAATTTTGTAATCGTGAAAAAGTCCGTCGATTATCTAATTAATGCTTTATCAATATATCCATATATTCTATACTCTGATTTGAATAGAAAGAGTTTTATAGGAGTTTTTGGGTAAATAACTTTCTGATATAACAACTAATATATTTTAGTTGGTACTTTAAAGAAGCAATTTTTTTATTTTCACAGTACTTGCATACGTAGTATTTTTAGCGTAAATGAAAACTACCAAAATTGATGGAAATTATTATATTTCGGAAAATAATATTACACAAAATTTCACTTAAAACCGTTTTATTCCCAGATATTATTATTCGTTGTTTTCAAATCTGCCACCTATATCCAATTAAACATAGCACGTTTATATTAGGAATAGTTTTGGCATATATGTACGTTATATCGATATATTAATGGTCTAATGTATGTTTAATTTAGTTAATTTTACGTGTATGGCACTTATATATTTATTCGTATATTTTACGTTGTAAATATACGTTTATATAATGTCAATAATTGATTTATTTTACACGAATAATGAACGTGAGATATTGACATTTTGACCCAAAAATATTATTGATAAATTCTATATTTCAACTAATGTTCTACGTAGATTATACGTTTCTTCGTATATTAATTATGTGTAATTATAATATTATTTCCCTTTATTATGAGCAAAGTGTGTCAATCCTCTGCTAGCCAACTTTTTTTATTTATATTACAAATAACTCATTAGTTATTTCATATTCTAACTCATAATCAATACTTTTTAAACAAATAAAACATTATCTAAAATTTGGTACAAATTTTGTTTCAGTAGGATTAGTGAAAAATATTTTGTGAATGTTTAAACAACAAAATAAATAAATTTTAAGGAGTACCATTTAAAAATATTCTGTTTTTTTCTGGTTTCAATCCAAATAAAATTTAAAAAATCAGTTAAATTATCAATATATATATATATATATATCACTTATTTTGTTTAATAGAGCGATAAAAGCAGTGGCATAATTAAGGGGGCTAGAGGGGCAATCGCTTCGGGCATCGCTCTTTGGGATCAGCAAATTTTATAGAGTTTTTGTTAAATATTACTACACATTGTTACATCGTTGTTGCAAAAAAATATGGTATTAAATTGGACTTGAAATTAGTTAATGACCTTTTTTTTTACATTTCAAAGATTTTTAGAGCACCAAAATTTTGTTGTGTACCTAGGGCAATGAAATTATAAATACGCCACTGGATGTGTTATGTTATAATATAATATTATAAGTAGGTACATTATAATATAAAAATAAATATAATATAATATAATATTATAATTTATATATTTTATAACGGTTTTTTTAACAGAAGTACTTTTATGAGATACGTATTATTTGAAATCAATATTATTATATTTATCAATATATCCGATTTAATTTTTTTTTTTTTTTTCAGGCAATAGCCAACGGTCCATTATCCGTTGTGAAAGAATACTTCACTCCTTTGTACAACAATTTAAATCTTTTATGGTTGACGTCAAGTTTTTACTGTGTGAAAAAACACATGGAACGTTTACTCGAGTCGATTTCCAATTCGATTGCCAACAGAATTTCAAAAACTTTGGCCATACCCGAGATATTTCGGTCATTATACATATTATTTTAATACCATGAGAATATTTCTAAAAAGTTTGATAACTTTTAAAAATTGTGATTCTAAGCTTTATATCTAAGGTAGGATTATTAGAATCACGACGATATAATCTATTATTATTAGTGTTGAACATGTAGTTCCTGGGTTTTGGGCAGTGGCGTCATTTGGTGGGGGAGGGGCAGGATGGGGCATTTGCCCCTCCCTAAGATTCATGTGGGGCCGACTAAATTTTGCGGGCCCGATTGATTTTTAAAGCCTATCGGGAATTTGAAGGGGGATTGGCAAGGGTATACCTTACCTACATCGAGAAGAATGCGAAGACTTTTTTTTTTTTTTGCTTATTTACGTTTTTAAATATTTATTATTTGTAAAGGGGCCGGTCAAAATTTTGCCTAGTAAAACCTGAAATGACGCCACTGGTTTTGGGGGTCTTACAGTTTCCAGCCCCACCGGTACTTTATGTTAGCGCTGTGCGCCATTCAAGAGACAAAGTGAGCGTCTGACTCAGCGTCAATTCACCGATAAGTCGGCCAAGCACCCTGGGCGGAACGGCAGCCAGGGACCCCGAGGACCCAAGTCATAGCCCCCTCGGACCCTAACACCGTGATGTCTTAGCCTAGCTAAGCGAAGGCCTATAAGTCACATTGTAGCTCCCACTACAGCCACCAACGAAGCCAAGCCCCGTCGTCCCGGCGGTTTCCAGGGGACGGCGTAAGGACCGGGCGCTCATCCGACTTGCGTCGTAGTGCATGATGAGTGGGGCTCCCGGCCTACCCGTTGTACAATATTTATGAGGCCTATGGTAGGACCTTTCGATTACCCGGTCGCGTCTTAGTCCGAAGACTCGGCAAGGGAAGTCTACCATATATTTGCGTGTGCGCAGGCAACGGTTGACCGTTTAACGGACGGACGTCGCAACCCTCTGGTGTTATGTTTTGCACCGGGTACCCAGATCAGCCCTATTAGTGTTGAACAGTACCTAACGCAACGGAAATAACTCGTTATTGTATCTTAAAAGTGTCTAAATACGATAGTTATTTATAAGTAACTTTGTAAAATAATGTGTAACATTTTTATAAATAAAAATAAAGTTCATTTTAATAAATTCATCTAAAAATAACAATATATGAAAAATAAATAAGTACCTACTTTAATGATTGTACAATTTTATTATAGGTAGAAGTGGGTAATGTTTCATAATATTTGACTGACTTTTCTTTATCAGAATAAAATAATTATTAACATTTTTAATATTATTTTAATTTTTACATGTTTAAAAATGTTGAACCTAGTCATTGTAACTAGTTCTTTTTGAGTTAATAAAATAATGTAACGCATTTCTTTTGTAATCTACCCAGTTATATATTTTTTTTATTTTGTAACTAGTAACGTAATTTAATTACTTTCTAAAACACTGTTTATTATATTATTTGCAATAAGAAAAATCTTGGATCAATAAAATAATATGGTTTTTATGCTACAACCCTAAAAGTGGTAAAGATGAAAAATTAAAATAAAGTTGAAAGGTCTCCCTGAGTAGCATTGTATTGTATAATTTATAAACTTCTAAATAGAAGTCTAAGTAACACAAATATCTAGGCATTTCAAGTTTCCCGTATTTAAGTACAGAAAATTGTTCCTATAGATCACTAGGACTTAGGAAAAGGTTAAATATTAATTTTGAAAATTACTTGCGGGCCGCATACATCATTTTTATTAAACATTTAATTGACAATTAAAAAATGTATATATGTTATGTTTATGTTGTATAATAATAACAATTTTACGAACAAATTATACAAATCATCAAATTTATTAGCATAATATAAGAAAAATTATTATTATACTTATTTGTTGTACTACCTATATTTATTTGATTTGATATTATTTTTACATTGACATGGGGAATCTCTGTTTCTATTACGACATTATTTATCATTTATATCTATGGGTGTTTTTGAAGTTGATAATAACAGTAAATTATACAAATCTGTCAAGAGATTTCTGGATTTGTTTTTAATGAATGTTAATTTAACATAGATATATATGTTGATCCAAAATGTGTTAAGAAATCTCTTATATTTGGGTAAAAAGGAAGGATACTCATATATATATATACTGATATATTCTTCAAATGTATTCCAAAATTTTATTGCATTTCATATATCTTATATACTAAATATATCATATATAATAGATTATAGAAACACGAATATTTTAAAATGATTAAATTTTTCATTTTAATTTATTAATTTTATAATTTTAGAACGGAACGTACCAAATACGTAAATGATATAATATTACACCCCTTTATAAACCCATAATAATCTACATAAATATATTATATTAATTAATTAAACAATATACTTATATACAATAAACAATAACAAAAAAAAAATAAAAATAAAACAAATTAAAAATATTTAAATATATTTTAAAAGTAATTTAAAAATAAATCCGTGTCAAGTACTCAAATACCATTTTTTATTATTATGTAATCACGATATTTATGTAAAAAAAAAAAACACTTTTACGCAATTCAATTGCCATAAAACTTAAAAATAACGCAAAACATAAATTACTGTACCACCTTTTGAAATATGAGATGTTAATTTATGTTTTGTTGAAATCTGTTAATTTTTTTTTTTTTTTTTGATTATTATTATACCGCTACCATTTATTGAATAAAACGTAAATACCTACACAACAAGTGGTGAGTTATATATCCTCAAAGTCGCCGTTTTAGCATACAACAAAATTCAGCTTACAATAGTATCATGGAATCCTTATCACGTTCACTATTTATTTCTTATAAACTAATAAATTTAAAAAATATAGTCCATTTCGATTAAAAAACATACGTATATATAAGTAAATATGTCAAAAGCTCTTACAATAGCACAAAAATCCAAAAAAAAAAATTTTAAATATGAAAAAATATGCAAAATGAAATTTTAATTCTAGTTTTCTTTATCATGAAACAAATTTAAAATTTACTCTGCTATTTTTTAAGTATCTTGTGAAAATTATGTAAATGCCATTAAATTCAAAATCTAGATACAAATCTGCTGAAGCTTTGGTTTTAGTGAAAACTTGCATACAAATAATGGATCAATGGAAATCTAAATACATTAAATGTAGAAAAATCATCGAGGTATTGTCAAAACATTATTTCAACCGTTGGGCATGGGATTTCAATGAAGAAATACTCTTTCGGCGGATTAATTTTGTGCGAATCATTGTGTGTGATTTAGACAAAATAATGGAGGTAAATTGGGTATAAGTACATTGTACATATATATAATTGTTCAATATTAATCACGGCCAATTCTGAATATTTTTTTAAATTGCATATTTTCTCGGTTCTTTTCCAAAAATAGTATAAATATGACCAAAAACGTCAAAAATTATTATAACGAATTTCAAAATATTAGGTGGTATATACAATTATACATCCTTACTATCTTAAAAGTTCCATCAGCTGAAAATATTCTAGCCTCTATTTTAGTGTGCACTACGACACAAAGTGTGCAGTACGAAAATGCAAATGTGCGGTACAAATTAAAAATGTGTGTAGTGATAAATACATGTTTTATGTATACAAGTATATTTAAGTAAAAATTTTTTTCTTAAAATATTCATTTGTTTAAATTTATTTTGACAAATAGACGGGATTTTAGGGCGTAAATATTTGATTATTTATATTTTTTATTTGCCTATTTGTGGTTTTGAAAGGAAAGTTTTCCATTTCTGGAGGAGAAATTTATACGATAGAGTGTAATTTTAACATTTTATTTTTTCAACTATACATCGTGAATAATTTTTATTATGTTTTATTATGTTGCATCTTAGCAATGTGCAATAATTTGAATAAGTCTTGAAAATCATAATTACAATGATTTATGATAGAAATATATATTATTACTTAAACTTCGATATTTCATATATTTTCTATCCAGATTATAGAACTGAAACTGATGAGCCCCGAAATCGGTCATTTGTTTAATAACGGTGAAAAAACTCAATCGTTCATAAGAGAATGCATTACTAGTGTATTTTTCGACTTGGAGATCAACGTGTACGAAAGCAACAAACGGCAAATCTGGAAAGACGTGTTGGATAAATTTCTCATTTGTTTCGAAAATAACATCTATAATAAAATCTGTGAGGCCATGAAAGTGTCGAACAGTGCCATTAACGACTACGAAACGTTGCAATTCTTCGAGAACTTATTGATACGAGATAAACTAATAAAAAAACTTTATCCAAAATACGAAGTCGTTTTGGAAAAGTTCAATGTCGATATCAAACATTTTTACGCGAAATTCCAGGTAAAATAAGAGACATGAGTAACATAAATATATGTAATATTATATTGTATTTGGCGATAAAGGTAGATAACAATGAATTATTTCATACTATATACCAGTACCGGCTCCACAGGCTAGTCCCTGTGGAGGGGGCTAAGAATACCTCCATGGTTTCCTCATGCCTATCGTAAAAGTCGACTAATTGAAGTTGCGTCAGGTCGACAGCCGGCATAAAACTTGTCAAAAAGGTATGAGGAGTCTTAAAACGAATATAAGCGAGTTTTCCCATCTCGGATGTTCGCGGGGAAAACAAAATTGCGTACTTGGGTGTAGAGATAGCCTAAGAGACCAAGTGACCAGTACCAGCCTGACAGTGGCTGCGGTAGCCGTTCCATCAGTTATATGTGCGGGTCTACCCGTGATGTCGATGGTGTAGGGAAAACACCAAAGTGTTTTGGGTTAGATTCGCGCTTGAGTACGCAGGATAGGTTTAAAGTGAAAGTAGGTACATGGAATGTAGGAACATTGACAGGTAGGAGTAAGGAGTTAGCAGAAGTTTTGAAGAGGAGGAATGTGAATATTTGTTGTGTGCAAGAAACGAAGTGGAAAGGGGAGAGAACAAGAGAAATTGGTGAGGAGTATAAAATCATATATTCAGGAAGGACTAGTACAAGGAATGGTGTAGGATAAGTAAGTAATGCAAGGAGTACAATAAAATGAGAATATTGTAATTGGTGGGGATATGAATGGACATGTAGGCTGTGATAGAATAGATTATGATAGAGTGCATGAAGGGTATGGGTATGGAGAAAGAAATGAGGCTGGAGAAAAAATACTTGAC
>JAIPRL010011949.1:0-12714 GCA_025469235.1 Pemphigus obesinymphae
ATATTACTCTCACTAAAATAACCCTATCACTTTTTCTAATCACCTCTATCACTTTTCTTTTCATTTCTTTATCTAATATCAGTCCTACACCATTTCTTGTACTAGTCCTTCCTGAATATATGATTTTATACCCCTCTCCAATTTCTCTTGCTCTCTCCCCTTTCCACTTTGTTTATTAGACACAACAAATATTCACATTCCTACTCTTCAAAACTTCTGCTAACTCCCTACTCCTACCTGTCAATGTTCCTACATTCCACTTACCTACTCTCACTTTGAACCTATCCGGCGTAATCAAGTGCGAATCTAACCCAAAACACTTTGGTGCTTTCCCTACACCATCGACATCACGGCCGTTGGGTAGACTCGCACATATAACTGTTGGAACGGCTACCGCAGCCGCTGCCAGCCTGGTACTGGTCACTTGGGCCCTTAGGCTATCTCTACACCCAAGTACGCAATTTTGTTTTCCCCGCGAACATCCGATATGGGAAAACTCGCCTTTATTCTTTTTAATACTTCTCATACTTTTTGACAAGTTTTATGCCGGCTGTCGACCTGACGCAACCTCAATTAGTCGACTTCTACGATAGGCATGAGGAAACCGTGGAGGTATTCTTAGCCCCAGGGGTTAATAGAAGAATAAGAAAATAAGAGTAATAATAGGAGAATATTAGAGTAAGTTATAGAAAAAACTTCATTATTTACGAATAAGTTAAACATGAGCGGAGAAAGGTGATCACTTTGTGGAACACCAGAAGTTACAGTAATTGGAGATGAGACAAAGTTTTTAAATTTAACGTATTGAGTTCTTTGAGATAAAAAATAATTTAACCAGGATAAAAAGGGATTAACGAAACCAATGTTGGAAAGTTTATGGATGAGTAATTCGTGGTTAACTCTATCGAAGTCTATCTCGAAGTCAGTATAAATAACATCTGTTTGATAATGATCTTTATAAGAGTTTAAGATATAATGCATAAATGTTATTAGATTGGAAATAGATGATTTATGACTACGGTAGCCGTTTTGTTGGGATATTGAGATGTTTTTATAGAGAGGAGTACTTTTAAGAGTTATTTTTTCGAGAATATTTTAGGGAGGAGAGAAATTATAGATATTGGACGATAATTTAAAACTATGGATTTATTTCCTTTTTTGAGAATAGGTTGAACAAAGGTAAATTTCCATAAAGATGGAAATGATCCATTATTTAGAGAGACATTGAAGATATAAGTAATGGGAGAAGTAAGGATATATCTACAATTAAATAAAAATATAGAAGAAATGCCGTCTGGTACGATTGCCGTTTTACAATTTAGGTTTTCTAATTCATGGAAGACATCAAGACGTTCAATATGAAGATAATTCACATACTAAATGATTCAATTACATTAAGAGATATAAAGATACTATTGGAGTTAGTTCATTCTTTATATACTGAAGAAAAATAACTACTGATTAAATTGCCAATATCTTGGCTATTATCAACTGTTTTATCATTAAACGACATAGTGTTTGGGATTGCGGTTTTTGATTTAAGATTTTTAATATATGACCATAAATTGTTGGGATGAGATTTCAGAGAATATTGCATATTATTAAGGTAACGAGTGGATCTTATTTACTTAAGGCTTTACAAAACTATATAAACATAAAATTTACTTACTTAAACATAAATCTGTAAATGAAATTCAATAATATACAGAGTGTTCTGAATGGAATACATTAAATTCGTACACATATTCAGTGAAGTGACCCAATGACGAAAGTTTTTAAATTTTTTGTCTACCCTTAAAACTGTTTAAGGTTTTATTTATTGTATATTTACATAAATGTATAAATAAATACACCATTATATTTCCTGCAAAATTATGACATAAATCTTTATTCATTTTCGCCAGACTTTGACGCCCTCGAAACGTTCGTGTCGCTAGAGTGTCGCCACGAAGAAAAAAGTGATGCGACATACCTATTCATATTAAAATTTTACAGGAAATATCATGGTATAATTTATTTATGGACGTCTAACATTTCTGATTAATTAACACGGATTTCAAATTGTAAAATTATCAAAAAGTATTTTGAATAAATCTATTTACCTAATTAATTGTATTAGGAGTCACAAAAATGTATTTGTACTATGGAAAATAAAGAATTGATGCTTCAATTAGTTCAGGGAAAACTTGTAGAGATTAAATTTTTTGTAAGTACTTGGTGCGGTTTGATCGAAAATCAATTATTTGGTCCACAAAAATAATTTACCTAACTGATTTTAATAAATGTAATTTTTGATGTGGTTTCATGAAATAAATAATTTATGAAAATTAAACCATGATATTTCCTGGAAAATTTTCATACGAATCGATACGTCACATCACTCTTTTCCTCGTGAAGACATTTTGGCGACGCGGGCGTCAAAGTAGGGTGAATTGGGCAAAATTATGTAATATATCGATTCATGTGAGAACTCAGTATGAAATATCATGGTATATTTATTTTTACATTTATATTAATATACAGTGAATGAAAATTTAAAAACTTAGGTTTTAAGGGTAGGCAAAACATTTAAAAACTTTCGGCATTGGGACACCCCACTGAGTATGTGTACAAATTTAATGTATTCCGTTCAGAAACACCCTGTATAATATTATAGTTTTATTTATACATTTATATTCAATTCTAAATTAATAAATTTCAAAAATAATATTAGTTATAAAATATTTTCAAAAAATATATACATTTTGTCAATTTAAAAGTAAAACGTATACTTATGGAATGGTTAAGTGCTGGTTAGATTTTCGATTGACCACTTAAATTTACGACCTACGTTATGTGTCTACATTCCCATAATTATGACTATACAATATAACTTTACAATAATTGTCTTATGTATCACTTAAAACTATTTAGGCGTTACTTAAAATGACTATGAAAACTATGGGTAGAATAAATTGGATATTTATTTATAATTCTATTTTCAATTAAACAAAATTTGAGTGAAATTACTCACCTTCATTTGCATTAGCTAGAGTACAAGAAACAAAATAATTATAAATATAATATATATATTTATAATACTTTATATTTTGCAACTATTTAAAACAAAATAATATTTTATTATGTATTAATATTATATATTTATTTTTTTATTTAACATAATTATTTCAGTAATATGTACCAAACTATAAATTCCATTACATAGACATCATACAAGGGTTTAACATAATTGAGATAATGCCACATGTTTTACGTGGAGTTCTGCCTAAAAAATTTTAATGGTTAAATATTTTATTTATTTTTACTATTTTGTATATATTAACCAATATTTAAACGTACTGGATTTTATAAATACAATATGTAATGATTGTATAAATAATAAATAATATATCTAATAGTAATATATATACATATTTAAAGGGTTGGGCAAGTTAACGAAATGTTTTAACTCGTTATTTTGAGTTAGTTAAAAAAATGATGTTAAGTTAATGTTCAAATTTACCTTGTCTGTTTATAAATTTTATAGGTTAAATGTTAAAATTTAAAAAAAAAAAAAAAAAAACAAAAAAATTAGAAAATACCTCTCAGCTTCTAAAATACCTAAATTATTGTATTCAAACTAATATTAATATAAACAGACATTGCCCACCATATCAATCAATATATTTTCAATATTTGATAGATACAATAATTAATAAAATATAGATCGATAGTATTTTTATTTTTTTGTGTTAAAATCACGGCATTTTAGGGGGGCACTTCGCCCTAAAGGGTCGTTCTTCCCCCTACGTCCGTATTATTTATTACAACAAAATATACAAAATATACAAATTTACATACAGGTGGGCTCTATCCCTCCAACATTCACTTTCAGTGCATATTTAAATTGTGTTAACTAGTTAATCCGCCGCCCATTGTGCCATTCTTTCCGCCTCTTCTTTTGTAGAAAGCACTTTGCCGGCAAAAGCTTTCACTGCTTTCCATTTCTTTCCGCTCAGCAACATGAACCCAACGAAGGTCTTCGGTTCTTTCTCTTCTTCCAGAATCATTTCCAACTTCCTGCACTGCTACCACCATCTGCCACACCAGAACAAGGTGTGTTCCGCGTCGTCCTTAGTTTCGGCGAAATCCACGCACTTTGGATTATCCCGCAACTTAAATCCTTGCAGATAGTAGCCAAAGCACCCGTGGCCTGTAAATAATTACTTCAGGTGGAAGTCGGTGTTACCGAAGTTTCTTCCTGTCCATTTCTTGACGTCTTGGATTAACCGTCTCGTCCATCGTCCGTCGACCGAGGAGTCCCATTCTTCTTGCCATTTCCGGAGGGTTTCGTCACGTAGTTCGCCATCCACTGCAACACCTTCTACTTGCCACTTATTTCTATTTTATCTTTTTCTGGCCAATAAATGGACTGGGATGATACCGGATACAACTAACATGGCCTGTTTGGAAACCACCTTGTACGCCATCGCAACCCTCAACGCCATTATCCTCTGCTTTAATTCCATTATGATGACGTTTTGGTCTACCGCTAATGCGCTTGCCCAGGCTGGAGCAGCATATAGCAATTTGCTATTAATAACTGATGCCAATAGTTGTCTTGGACACTGTCTGGATTCTCCTACGTTCGGCAGTAGTCTTGCGAGTGCCGCCACCGTTGCCGCTGCTTTTGACGCGGCTGTCTCCAGATGGGTTCTGAATCCTAGTCTTCTACTGAACTCGACTCCTAAGTATCGTAGATGCTCTTTTAGTGGTACCCGTTCACAATTTAATTTAAAAGTAGGTTTTTCGTATCCTCTTTTGTTTGTAAGAACCACCACCTCTGTCTTTTGTACTGATAGTTGTAGTCCGTTTTCCTCCATCCATTAATCCACCCGCTTCAGTGCCTTGTTTGTTATGTCCTCCAGCAACCGTCTATTATGCCCTGTCGTGATAACAGCTACATCATCAGCAAAGGCCACCAGCGGTACAGACGAATGACCAGGGGTATTACAGCTTAAGCCAATACCAAGGAGGTCGTCATACATGATATTCCACACAGTTGGTCTCTGTGGAACTCCGCACGTTATTTTGCGACTGGCTCCTTCCCCGTATTAGAGTGACCGATCGCTCAAAAAGCTCAGAATAACTCGAGTTAGATATGTCGGTACTTTTTTTTTCCTAAGAGCCTCTTCGATTTTGTCCCAGCTAGTGGAATTAAACGCATTGGCTACAACAAGTGCCACCAACACGCATAACCTTCTGCGATAGTGTGGGCCTGTGCATGTGGAATTCACTGTTTCTAGTACTTTAGTAATCGCGTCAACCGTGGATCTTCCTTTCCTGAAGCCAAACTACAAGTGATTCAGTCCACCGGTGTCTAAAAGTGTGATTCTAGGCGACCCTTAATTATGCGTTCGAAAAATTTGCCGACCGTATTAAGGAGGCAAATTGATCTGTACGACGACAGTCGTTCCAACGGTTTGTTAGCCATACGTAATAAAAGTAACTTTGCCGTTTTCCAATCCGTCGAGAAAACCCCTTCTCTGAAACATGAATTATACACTTTCCATAGTATCTCTGATCTGGTACATGCCGCTCGTTTGACTATCAGGTTTGGTACACCATCTGGTCTTGGAGCTTTGCTTAATGGAATTCTATTGCGACATTCTTTGATTTCCGCGTCTGTGACCTCCGGGAACTACAGTACCTCCTGTGAACTCTGCCAGTTTATGATCGCCTGTTTGGGGAAAAGTGTGTCCACTATCAGGTCCAACCGACGCGGCAGAGTTAGCCCTAGTATTGGTTTCCTTCTTACCAGCTTCTTGGTTACAAATTTATAGGGTAAGCCCCAGGAATCCGTATACACCTGCCTGCAGAGTTTTTTCCAACTATCCCTTTTGCTTTTTTCGATCTCAATCTTCAGCATATTTCTCCTTTCCTTATAGTCAGCATGTACAGGACTATTTGGGACGAGAAAACAGCCCCGACGTTTACGTTTCAAACTCGGCTACTCGGCGAGTAGTTAAGCATCGTCTTCGGAGTTCCGCAATCTCTTGAGTCCACCAATATGTGGATTTCCTACCCCTTTTATAAATTATTTTAGGCATGCAATTGTTGCAAGCTTTTTCTAGGAAACTTGCAAGCTCCTTAGCCTTTGATAGTGCTGTGTTTGCTGGTGTGACAGCTGTTGATTCGAGAAAAATATTGAGTTTGGCTTTGTCGAGCTTCATCCAATTCCACTTAGCCACCACACCAGAGTCCGAGATTGCATCTCCGTTGCGTAACCGTTCACTCATAATATCATACCTTATGTAGTGATGGCAGCTCAAGCTCTCCTTTTCCATAACAAGCCAGCCTTTTAGACGGGCGGTAATTTCTCTAGAAGCGAATGCAAGGTCGATGTGGCTTGCCGATGTCCCTCTAGTAAATGTTGGTGCCCCACCATGATTGCAAAGCTGTAAATCCAGTGAGCTCATTGTTTCTTCGACCATCCGTCCCTCGGCGTCCTCCGACGGGCTGCCAAAATTAGGAGAGTGTGCATTAAAGTCGCCGGCTACCACGATCGGAACTGTGGAGCCTCTTACGCTGTACTCCAGCCGGCTGAGGAAATCCGTGTATGCTACTCGCGTCAGATTGGGTGACCAGTAGTAACTGTACACGCGAATACCGTGTACCTGCACTCATCAGAAGCCGAGTTCTGACGGGCTTATCATTTCAATTGGCGTGTTCCCAATCATCACGATTACTGCCCTACTCCCAGCGTCCGTGAACCAAGCGTCCAGCTGTTCTACAAGTGCCCGTTTAGGTTCCAAGACTAACATAATATCTCCTTTGATGTGAGACGCGGTGGCTATCATCAAATGGTGCGCTGCTCGGCACTCTCCAATGTTAATTTGTAATATTTTAATCATTTTTCTACTAACAATGATTCTGTCTGCGCCGTTGGTCTATCTGTTGGTCTGCTTGATTCTTCCACCAGAAGTCTCCTAAAGGTCGATGCTGCTTCTTGATTGGCTCCTCATTGAGCTGCAAAATGCCTTTCTCGGCCACATTTTCGGCAACATTTCTCTCTGTTAGGGCCTGTACAATCTCTTGACTTGTGACCAATTACTTGGCACCTATAGCACCTAGCGTGTCTTTCGCACACTCTAACTCTGCAGTACACCATTCCAATTTTTATGTGACTGGTTACCGCGATTTTATCAGTGATATGCCATGGTACCAGGATGGTCGCCACCAGAGATCCTCCATATTTTTTACTGATATTTATCATATTTATTTCTTCTGGTTTCCCGTTGGATAAGCTAATGAAAGCTTGTAGGCCCAGCTAGCTATATCCCTAACTTCCAGTAAACTCTTCTGGGCTATGGTCCTTACACTCGCGCCTTAATGACTTCCTCCTTGACTGCTTCCACTGCTGTTTTATCATCATTGATTTCGATGAGCATGCCACCATTCCACGTTTGGCGCATGCCTACTACCTTGTTGCTATAGCCTGCTGTTCGACTCCCTTGCTTAGTTTTTGTGCTAACATAGGAAAGTCCTTTGGTTTGGAATCAACCATAATGGCTGGGTTGCGTTTTCTAGGCTTCCTCTGTCCATCCGTATTTGCACCCGGTAAAACCGTTGCTGATCCAGTCTATTGTTTGGTGTTTTTACGTGGTCTCTTAGCTGCCTCTGTCCAAGCTTCTGATTTTTTGGTAGTTGTCGTCTCTGTATTAGCATGTAATAGTTTGTCCACTTTTCCCTCGTAGGTGTCGAGTCTTGCGTTTAAGCTTTTAAGTCCCTTCGCCACATCTGCTGTCAAGTTTGTTTAATCTATGGCAATTGGCCCGTCCTTAGAGCAGCGCACTCCTTGAGTAGCTTGGATTTCTTTGACTATCTCCAGCGTCTTAGGTAGTTGCTGCTGTTGCTCTTTAAGCAACTGTTCAGTTGTGTCATGACTTCTGATCATTCCCAACGCCTTGGCTACCTTAAGAAATTCTCTGAAACTTTTCCCAAGCTCCTTGATACCATTCTTGACTTCAATTTTAGTATTGGCATCCCCTTGTAAAGCTTTCTCAAGCAACTCTAGTAACCTATTATTCTCTTCTAATGTTTTTGAATATGTTGCTTCCGCATGTGAAGTATTTGTCCTTGATGCTGGTGAATTCGTGTTGCCCGGTAGAATTTATTCACTAGACTCTTCAGGAGGGTTCGTAGCTAGAGAGGGAACCCCTTACGGTCAAGAAGCTAGCCAAAATCTGAGCCGGTGCTGGCGCATCGCACGTAAACGACGGTGCGTGTAATAGGACCCTGGTACTTGGTTTCTTATATTTGCTAGTATTAGATGTAGAAGCTGTGGTTTCTCCCTTCGTAGAGGAGGTCCCAATCTCCGTAGAAAAGAGGGGGTATGGTATGGGATACTTAAAATTTCCCCTGTCCCTTGGCTACTGTTCCAGATTAAATCTGAAGGTCCGATAGCGCGAGGTAGTGGTTTAAACACGATACTTTTTATCAAGAAATTAATATCGGTAGATTTGAATTAACTCCGTCGGAGTGTTGACGCAGATAGTATCAACGAGGAGTTTACTCGCCCATCGACACTTGTTCCCCCGGACTGCTATCACTACATTATGATAGTAAGCAGCTGTTGACCATGTGTTTATAAAAACAAAAACAAAGTTACCGTTTGGACTTTTTCTTTTGTTCCTGGGTTTCGTATACGTTGGCTTTGGATCTCTAGAATCAAGATTTCGGACGAACCGTGAAGCCGACCGGTACACGGTTTTTACCAAACGACGCATCGAAGTTATCTGGATATTTTAATACCTACCAATTTTGTGAAAAACAGCGGACTTTCAAGTTTATAACGAACAGGTGAAACACGGAATGCGCGGAAAGACGTCTATGTAATAGACATATTATGCGCTATATATATAATATGCGCTGAACTAGATCGATAGTATTAACGAGACAGCTAAAATGGTCTATGTTGCTTTAGCCAATAAAACGAACATAACCCTCGTGTAACCGTTTTAATGTTAATTTATGATTATTATATATTTCTCAAATAACAATATTATATGACATCCAAATAATATACAAATAATGCAAGAACAACGTGAGCCAGATTTACAGTAATATTATTCGTTTGGATATTTGGGCTACCCTTATCAATAGCTTTAGTTATTCAATTTTTTTGTGGGATTATTGTGTGATGTAGCAATATTTGCAAAATATTTGATTTACTGAGTAAAAGAATAAAATAGAATTAAAATGTATAAAATATTAACTCGTAGTAAAATATAAATTTTCACTATTGTATGCGTGTTGAATTCAAAAAGGTTCAAATCATTACCAGTTACTATTTATATCTTTAAATTTAATAATACAAGTATAGTAATGGTCCTATGTGTAAAATCTAGTCACATAGACATTACATAGTAATTTCACAGTGATATATGAAGTTTATCATTAATTCTATGTCAATTCTCTGTGACACACCCTAGACGCTTAATGCCCGGTTTTAGGAAATGGATTTAAATAGCGTATGTACCATCACATTCGTAAATACTCTGAGACGTACAACATGTGTGTATAATATATTTTAATATCAGCCCGAGTATGATCTGACTGTTATTGAATTCGCAGTGATGATTCAAAAATTTCCTTTTTATCGCCAGGCCTATTATATATAGTCTCAATTCCACGAAACTTGAATTTCAGTCAGCCGCGTAGTGGCAATAGCTTTTCGTGATGTTAGAAACCCTTCCCCTATTCCTTAGAGCCATTATTTTTGGGTGTCTATCCGGTATCCTCCAGTGAATAACTTTACGATAGATTATTGTTTAAACAAGTGATTTATAACAGGCAGACAAAATGGGTTAAAATTTTTCGAATTTCTACTACGAGTTTACTACTGACTATTAACCTATTTTAGTTTTTTCCATGTATTTACGGGGTTAAGAAACTATTTAAATTTTTCCAAAATAATTCATCCAAGCCAAACTAAAGACGAGAAGTTAAACTGTGTTTTCATTGGATATAATTAAAAGTAAACTAATACACAGCTTTTTATAAATACTTGAAATTAATAAAAAATCACTTTTACAATAAAATGTTATTTATAAAATAAATTCTTTAAAAAATTCAAATGGTGAAAATACAGAAAACATCTTTAAATTTAGAACTGTTTTTATAATTGAAATCCAACTATTTTAACACTGTAAGTTTATAGAAATTCGAAAACAATTTTATCGCTATAAATTCAAAGATACTAGATGTTGCGCCTTCTTAAGTAAGTGATAGTCAGAAATTTAAATGTTGTTCACCAAAATTAAGATTTGTTGCAAAATTTACAGCAAAAAAAAAAAAAAAAAATACGTTCTGGGAAGGTAGTACAATAATAGAATCCCATCTCAGAGAAATTAATTAAAATGCATGGTTTTTGCTAGTTTTTTTTTGTTGGGGGAGGGTTGTTCAGGAACACTGTTCAATTTTTAAATCAAAGCTTGTAATGCAATGTTGAATTTCATTTTGACATGAATTGGAATGGTGTAACAAACAAACGAAATTTAATGTTTATTATAGATGTTTATTTAATATTAAACTTTACATTTAAAGGTTTCATACAATGTTTAATAAATATTTACATGTTTATTGTGTCCAGTGTATTATATCTATATATAAGTAGTATATTATATTATATATATATATATATATATAGAGCAACAAACTCTAACAGTAGTTTATATATCAATCATCATAAAATAATGTACCAGTGGACTTTCACAAGGAGCAAATTATAGGTACATATTTTGTAATATTTTATTTACATTTATAAGATTAAATCATTAAAATTCATTATTTTATCTTAATATTTTATTACAAAATAAAATAATACTGTACAAAATTCTATGAAAATAATTAATAATACATATTAAGTAAATTAACGAGATAAGTATAAGATAGAAAGCTTTTTATTGCTAACATTTTAAGAGATCACAATACAAAATTTTTTTTTGAATTTTAAGTTTAATGGTTTACTACTATAATCAAAATAATAAAAAACGTTTAAGTAAGAACCCGAGTAAAAAAAAAAGATTATTCAATGAGACAATCAGAGTTAATAAATGGCCGCATGAAATCATATAGCGAATGAATGCACAGCCACATTGTTTTACGTATAATATTTGCTTGATTTACATAATGATTTAAATGACATTTTATTTTAATTTTTTTAATCATACGTAAATTGATGTATTTTAAGATAATAGTGAGATTTTAAATTTAATATATCGTTTTGTTATTGTACATAAATAATATAAATTTAATAAATTGAGTCACGTTGTACTACCGCATCGTACCAATCGAATGTTGTTATATTTTATACATAGGTACGTATTTCCAGTGACCCAACCAGGGGGGGGGGGTTAAACCCCCCCTCAAATTTTTTTAAAATTCAAATTTCAAGTGTGATTCAAAAATCAAATGGTGATCCAGACGATCCACCTTCTGCATCGCCCAAAAAATCGTTTTTGGTAAGTACCTAATATTTAAAAAAATACTAGATAGGAATATTGTATTAGGCTTTACATCAAACGAAACTATAACATCGTTTTATACTGAAATGTTCACACACTCAATATAAATGATCAGATTAAGAGATGTCAACACAAATCAAAATCCTGTGGGAAACCACTATACTCATTTAAAATTCTATTCGTTGTAGAACTATCGTAGAATTTGTATTTTTTCATAAAAAAAATAATGGTGAAATCAGAATTTGGTGATAGAATTTGGTTTTAATGTTATATCGAATTGAAATTTAGCGATTTTACGTTTCGTTTAAAACGTTTATTCTCTTATTTTCATAACACCGGTTCGTAGCGCAGTTACAACTAATGATGATTTTATGCTTGAGGTTTCGGTTCAATTCCCTATAATTCCATATGATTTTTTGAATTTTTTTTAAAATTTTTTTTATTTTAGACCGTATACATTTTTTTTATTTTAGACCGTATACATTTTTTCTATAAGAAAAAGTGCTCCGATCGTTAAATACAGTATTGTCAAGTATATCTGCCGAAACTTCGCTCAGAAACGTTTTTTTTTTTAGAAAGAAATAATTTATCATTGCTTTAAAATTCAATATATTCTCCACCAGTATCCTACCCAACAAAGCGAAGTGCTTCCACCCCCTACTGACCGGCTATGTTATTATACATAGAATTGTAATTTATAAACATTGTTTCTTCATTTTTTAAGTCATCACTCATACTAAATTATTTAATGCTCTAGAGCAAAATAATATTATATTGTCCAAAATAGTATTTTTGAATATTTGAAAATTACTACTATGGAACATTATAGATTTCCTCTAAATATAGACTATACTCATTATTCTATGTTATGTATAACCCCCCCCCCCCCCCGAAAATAGATCCTAGTTGCGCCATTGCTAATTTCTATATAAACTATTATTGTTAAACAAATAATAAAAGTAAATTTACTATATATTAAATAGTGTCACTGACCTTTAATTATCGATTTCATGATCACGGGTACAAAACAAATTTTACGAAATTAATTCTAATAATTTTAAATATTAAGAAAAATAAGAAAAGGCCATTAAGGCACTACAGAAGGTACAGTCAGATATTCTTGACTCGAATACCAGGCTCGCGGAATCCCAAGCGGCCCAATTTGCTGACTTGCGTTCCGACTTTCAAAACCTTTCTAAACAAGTGT
>JAIPRL010011950.1:0-12713 GCA_025469235.1 Pemphigus obesinymphae
TTCAAAATTTTTTGAATTTAGTTAGAGTAACGTATATTTAACGCTGTATAAAATTTTTAGACCTTAAAACCGAAAATTACCCCTTTTAGGACTTAGAAACCTCGAAAACTAAAATGTCTATAAATAGGTAGCCCAAAATTGCCAAAATATTAAAAAAAACTTAATCAACGTAAATATATTACTAAATTAAATATTCGATGTAAATTTCAAGATTTTCAAGTGATTATTTTCGAAATTACGAAGAAATGAAAAATCCCGATTTGACGAAACCATATATTTGCCGTTTTTACCTCATTTTTTCGTAGTTTTTCCTTACGCATTAAAAAACTATTGAGAAAATTTAAAAATGACCTCTCTAAAGTACCAACTAGATGCAATTTGCTACCGGAAACCGGGTAAGCTTGTAAAGATCGGAGCACTCCTTCCGGTAGAAAAAGTGTTTACAGAAAAAAAAATAAAAATAAAAATAAAAAAATAAACATCATTGTAAAACCTAACCTAACCTACGCTCAGAATCTAAAATCTAACGGTTGCCAAGGGCGCAGATGAACTTGACGGGTTATACAACGATCTATGTTTTTCCACCGAGATCGACACATCGAGATTCCGTGATGGTCATTGAAAATATTTTATTTTTGTCGTCATGGCGTTCTTTTCGGTTCGAACAGTCCAAAAGTCATATTTATAATTTGAGTACTTGTGGATTGTCTAATAATAAAATGAAGACTCAATTCCACAAAAAATGTTTACTTTTATTTGGTAAATACATATTTCGGTAACTATATGTTACCATCTTCAGTACATTAAAACGACTAATTTTAATATACGACGTCATTGTACTGAAGACGGTAACATATAGTTACCGAAATACGTATTTACCAATGCTGGGCAAGTTCATGATTTTTTTTTAACTCGGTTAAGTTAAGTTAACAGAAAAAAAATGGTAAAAGTTTAAAGTTAATTTTTTTTAACGATTAAGTTAAGTTAAAAGTTAAGTTAATATAAAAAAAAATAACTTATTAACGGAAGTTAAGTTAATTTTTTTGAGTCCAATACAACATTTGAGATATACAGGTATATTATATATATATAATTAAGTATCTATTTTTTTTTTTGGAAATACTGTTGTTTTTAACTTAAAGCATTTTAAAACTGTTAATAATTATTGACATATTAATATTATTGAAAATACTACAATGTATTTATAATAATAATAATTATTAAAATTAATATTAAATAAGTTCATAAAAATGTTTAATTAGTAGGTACCTACACATTTCCTCAAAATTCTAACAAATGGAAATATCTCATTACCTAAATATTGTTTATTGAAGTCTAATATATTCCTTAATTTTTATTATGGGGAGATTATTATATAAATTTTAATATATAGTTATTCTTGTTTTATTTATATTTTTGGAAAATAAATAATTCCGATAATATAAGAATAAATTATTAGAACAAAAACAGCTTTATTTTTATTCAACCATTTTGACAATATACACAATTTGAAATCAAAATGTAACTATTATTTCAAAATTAACTTAACCGAGTTTTATTAAAAGTCAATACAGCCAAAAATAAGTCAACTTAACAAAAAAAAAAAAAAAAAAAAATATCAAATATAAAAAGTTAAGTTAAAAGTGGAAATTAACTTAACTATTGACTAGTATTAACTCGTTTACGTCCAGCATTGGTATTTACCAAATAAAAGTAAATATTTTTTTTGTGGAATTGAGTCTTCATTTTATCGTCGGGCCAAAAGTCTACGATCGTGTGCAGAATATTGCATTTATTTTGCAGGGGAAAAAAATGAACGGACCCTTCCTTACATCCCGTCAGCCGCGACCTCCGAGGACGACCGCTTGGATCGGGTCCCGTCACGTCCAAATGGCAAACCGTCCGAGCGTTAAATTTTTTAGCGTTTCGTTATTATTATTGTTATTATTATCGATAATAATTTATTATAACGATCGAAATCGTTTACGATCCGATTGATCTATATATTTTTCGACGGAGAGCAATATAATAAATACGTATAATACGTACAGTAGTGTTTTGTAACGTTTTTTTTTTTTTATTATTTTTTTATTTTATCATTTTTTTCTTTTTCTTCAGCGGGTGTCCTTCAGGTCGGGCCGACAATAAAATATAGTGGAGCGGACGTAAGGACAACCGCGAGCGCGCGCGCGTGACGGTCATTCGCGGCGATTGCTCCTGTCCGCGGCGGTTGTTTTGGGAAACGCGCACACACACACACACACACACACACACATAATACGTAATATATACCTACTCCTTCCTTAACGCCAACGGTTTTTCGTAACTTCTCGACGGAACATACGTGTACGGACACATTACAGTCGTTTTGACCTTTTCGCCGATTCGACCTTCTGTACAGTGCATAATATATAGGTCTGACCTACAGTCGTAACGTACGTACACCACCGCATGTCTGGCCGTTTCTCCGTTCTCCGACCATATAATATAGAACGTTGTCGTTTCCCCGACGCCATTAATAATATTCTTGTAACGACCAAGATGTAGATGATAAGATATTGATAAGATAAAAAAAAAAAAAAAAAAAAATACAGCGAAACCTCCGAATGGCGGACACCCTCGGTCACCGGCATTTCTGTCGTTCGGAGGGATGGCAAATGTTTGAAATTCTTAAAGGTTAAACGTTATGTGTAAAATTAAAACATTTGCGCAACGTCAAATATTACATTACACGATGTTATCGTTAAATACAATTAGGTATCCATTAATTATGTACATTTAATGGTTGGTATAATCATTGATTAATGATTTGGTAATATTTATGGTAATTCGTATTTGGTATGAAAAAAAAATCGGTCAGCTTGGTCTGTTTATAATTTTGCCGTCTCTGTTGTACGACTTAGCGAGTACCAAGTTGATTTGCCAACGTCGAAAAATAATCAATCACTAACTAACAAAACATAATGTACGAAACATTGGCAGTCAAGACTAGTTATTATTGTATTAATTTAATTTAATTATATTAAATATATTATATATACTACCTACTCGAATGCAAAAATAGGTGTCCGCTATTGGGAGGTGTCCGTTACGGGAGGTTTTACTATATATGATATCATTATTATAGGTTAGAAATACAATTATTAAAATAATATAATATAGTGTGCTCAGTGAATTCTTATAAAGTAAAAAGAAATACAATTAAACACGATTAATAATTTAAAACAATGATGTTTATTTCTATTAAAAATATAATTAAACAATATTATACCGCCGAAATCAACTTCGTTAACCCTTTTTGCAGTGCTACATATAGTTTTTTTCATTGTTAGGTACCCTCTAGAACTGCATAAAATCGATATTTTTCATTTCCGATTTTTATATGCTTTTTACAACGTTTTCGAAAAAGTCCTTATACCTTGACGAGTACACTCGTCCATAGCATTCAAAGGATTAATTCACTACCTATAAATAATTTTTATTGTTTTTATTTAAAAAAAAAAAATATTCAATTTTTAATTGTTATTTTAATTTTATTATACATTTTTTTGTTGACATATGGTATTTAACACCCAAAGTAACAATGTTATACACTATTATTTTGCATATACGTATTTCAACTACTATGTTGTTACCTACAGCGAGTACCAAAAACTAATTTTGGTTAATTAATTGTTGAAATACGTATACGCAAAATAAAAGTGTATACTATTGTGACTTCGGGTTTATAATATAATAATTAAAAATAGTCACAAGTACTCATATATATATATATATAGGATATTAAAATAATATTATTATTTTCGATTAATTGCAAATTCTTTATTGGCATTTTTTTTTTTTTTTTTTTTGGGGGGGGGTAGTAAGAATCATCCAAAAGTATTAATTTATCTAATAACAAATAATCAATTCATCTTCTTTATAGAGGATTATATTCATCAATTTTCCGATGTATGGTTTCGTGTGCGTAAACTATACCGACAAAAAAAAAACACTAGTCTCGCTAACCCGAACTTGATGAGACGGGATCCCGTCTGGATTAAATGGAATCACGTTTAAAATGTCTGTTAAACTAGTTTTAGATGGGAAAACTGATATTAAAATCGATATTTTTAATATAAAAACTGATTTAGAATAATGAAAAAAAAAACATCTTATTGATTGAAATATATGGCACTCATGACAATTTTAATCCGTCCGATTAATAGTCCGAATTAACTGGATATCCGGATTAGCGAGACTAATACTATACTATACTATTGTACTAATACTATTCGAAAAATATAACCAGGAGAATTGTCCCTACATTTGTGTCGAACACAATAATCTTATTATTAGAGACTTATGAACTTACACTCAAATATTATTTTTAATCCTGTATAAAATTTTCAAATCATATTTGGCTTATTTATAATTATTATGAAATTATATTGATAGCAAAATATATATCATGAATATGATGCATTATTATAACGAAAAAATGCATTTTAATGGTTTTAAAGGTTTAGATGTTTAAAATGTTTTTTTGTTTATTTTTTTTTATTGTTTGAATGTTTATAACGGAGTTGTAACATTGACAAATGTTTTTTTTTATGTGTAATTATTGGCTGTAGCATAATCATTTACATAATTATGCCCTTCGATTCCAACGATACATTATTCTATAGATATTAATGATTTTGTTTTCAGTTTCGAATTTTATGATAATTTCTTACAAATGAATTAAAAATACAAAATTTCAAAATTAACTTCGAATCAATTTGAATAAATGTAATAGAAAGATGTCCATCCCCCCCTCCAGAAATTCATTAGTATAAAATGTACAGTTTCTAGATATCTACTATTTATGACTTGTATCTGGATTTAGAGATAAATTTAAAAAAAAAATTATCTTGTATAAGATTTTAGGTATTTTGTATGTTAATAAATATTATTACAGATAAATTAAAAAGGAGAAGTAATAAAATTTAATCTTATATAAATAGAACATTATATTATTTTAATAATTTACGATATAAAAATTAAATTATAAAAATATGTACTCGTTAAAGTTAAATTAATTAAAACTTGTTAATAACACTTAAATAGTAAAAAGTTAATTAATTACCTTCTTTAACGTTAAAGATAAAAGTTAAACCCGGATTTGAACCTGAATAAAAACTTAATTGTTTTTTTTTATCTATAATATGCATTTGGCACATTAAAATCAGGGTAAGTAAGTGGTAGAAGCATTTCGCTTATCAGCTAAATATGATACTTTTGGTGAATTTTTCACTATATATTTTAATAAATTAAATAAATCTTCTTCAATAAAACTTAAAAAAATTTTGACCTTACGTTAAATATATATTTTTTTCAACTTAAATTTGAATAAATATAATTTAAATGGTTAATATGTAACTCTATTGCGATTTTTTTTTAAATTAGATTACTTGATAAGTATACCGTATCGAAGCCATATGAACTGAGAAATATGTTAACAATAACTTACTTTTAACTTATTAACTATTTAAATATATGATAAATATATAGGTTAATACATATATTTATTATATATTCAAATAGTTACTGTATATTTCATTATTTATTATTTAATGAATGTAAAATGTGTATATCTAACATGCAATAATTTTATAAATATGTATTATATTTTATCATATATTGATTTGTGTTTGCAACTTTATAATTAAAAATATTAGTAAGCAATATAATATTGTTATTTATCGTCTATATTGAAAAATAATATTTCATTGTAGGCATTTATTCTTATCTTATTAGAACAGTGGTTCTCAACATTTTATACTTGATGCCTGCTTTTTACCAACAGTCAGATGATCATTGCCCTCTACATTTTTAACCAAAAAAATGGTATATTTGATCATAACAAGTTATAATTCATAACAATATACATTATATAAAATGTAGGCACAATGACATTTAATAACATTGTTGTGTTAATACAACGTGTTTAAAGTTTAAAATGTTAAATTAAAAATAAATGATAAGTTTGGTGATAATTTGATATTTGTTTAGTGTAATTTTGTAATTTCCTCACTACCTATATCCCTCTCTATATAGTATTTGAATTCCTCCTGGGTTGAAAAACCACTGTATTAGAATAATATTTGTATATGTCGATATTTTTAATTATATATAATATATTAACGTTTGGGAGGGGTTTGAGGGTTAAATCCTCCTCAAAAAATCAGTAAAAGAAAAAAAATTATGACATGACCTTCTTGCTAGATTAAAAAATCGAACCAAAACATATTAGTGAGATTATCTATAATTTATATATAAATATGAGAAATACGGATGATACTGACATCTATATATCTGTACTTTTAGTTTATTTATTTAATTAAGTGGGTTTTATTTTAAAATTATGAAATATCAGAAATTGGCTATAATTGTTAAAAAAGTTTTTTTTTTAATTTAAGAGAATACCATATAAAATTTATACCTACTCAACAAATTTTTTTTATTCTTTTATTTATTTTTTTTCTATTTCATTACTTATTATTTAATGCAATTGTAACACTATTCAAAAGTAATTTTGATGAAGTGTTGTGGAATTTCTGACATGCTATAAATTATATAAATTCATGACTTATTTATAATATTAAGTAATTAAAATGCACTTTTAAATCTGAATAAGACACGATTAATTTTAGATAACATAATCCTTTCATATTAATCCTAGAAATGTTATTTTGTTATTTCATTACATAATTAATGATCAGATTTTCATGCATTTATAATTATTAAATATGCACTTATAAATGATAAAATAGGCAAGAAAAATAAAAAATGTGCCATATAAAATGTAATTATTTTTATTTAGCTTTAAATTGAGTAGGTATAATAACACTAATAAGACACTAAACAACCGTTTTTTAAGGGGATTTGTATAGGCAAATTTTATTTAAAAATACATTTGATTAAATTTCAAGAAAAATGAAAATCCAGTTATTTATAAATTTCAATATATTTTAAAAGTAATTTTAAATTATTCCTGTGTCAATACCATTACTTTATTGTTGTGTAATCATAATTTTTGTTTAAAAAATATGTCGACTCAGATTGCAAATAAATGATTCCAAATTGATCTTAGCCATAACACTTATTATTCAAATTAAATAAAACAATATTTCTGAGTACACTTCTGAGATTTTTTTTCGTTATTCCAAATATGACATGCAATATATTGATTATAAATGATAAAGCTTTTGTTGCATATATAATTGTAACTCTTTGGGAAATTAATTATTTGAAAAAAAGCTCTGAGGTACACTCGACAATGTTGTTATCTTTAATTCTAATAATTGGTGATTTGGTTATAAATTTACTCTGATCAAAATTATTTTCAATCTTAGTGAGCGTGTTTTATGGTACCAAAAATCATCTGTGTAGCGTCCTTAATGATAATAATCAAAGAAAAATATAAAAATAATACAAAACAAATATAATAAATACCCCCATTTTTTAAAATGTTTATTAGAAAAGAAATAAGTACGTTACAATAGTATATACATTTTTACAACAAAAAAATAATGATATCCAAAGATAATATAATGAATAATAAAATGTCTATATTCTACACAATAATACCTAATTATACCTAATTGTATTAACTTTTTCAATTCTTAAGAGATCAAATTTAAAATTCAATTAAATATATACGTATTTTTAAATTTTTAGCAATTAAATACCATTTTATAACCATAATGCGCAGAATAATGTATTTTAATTAAGAATAGGTGTGCACTAACACCTGAAATATGCAAAAGTATGCATTATCACATTTGTGTATTTTTTCGTTCTAGTAATGATTTATGAAAACAAATTGACTGCATTTATATGATGTAAAAAATAGTAATATGCATTTTATGTAAAATCCCGTCTTTACACATAATACACTAATAAAAAGTAACATTTTCAAACTAATTAAGTAGGTAATGTACCTTCATAAAAATAGTTTTAGGTAGGTAACATGAACTTAATTTGAATATTTTTACTTGAGGACACTATACCGTCCATTTAAAGGGGTTTTTTATGGACAATTTTTAAGTGGTTTTTTAAATTATAAAAATTTTATGATTATTTGTTAAAATATATTTATAAAATGAATCTAAAAATAGTCTTAATCTGTAGGTACTATTGTTGTTGTGTGATCACGACTTTTGTTCAGAAACTACTTGTGGTTTTCTGATCATAGTTTTATGAAAAATTATCACAAAAAAGAAATAATTACACTAATAAAAATATGAGAACTTTGAAATGGTTTAACAGGTTTTTGTTTCGAAAAGTATATTTGAACAGTTAAAATTTGTGTTTAAAAAATGACAAATTTCCAAATTTTCAAATTTAAAAAAATTATTTGAACTAAAAAAAAAACAATATATGTTTGTCTATAGTAAATATTGTCATCAATCATATCCGTTTTTTATTTTGAATCTAGGAGAGAAGTTGTAGATACATAGAAAGCGGGAGAGCGAGACCGTGTTTTAATGCCGTTACAATAATGCATGTATTATAGCTATTATTGTCTTGTTGTTACGTGTAACATAATTTAATTACTTTTTAAAAGTACTTTACCCAATAATGATAATATATATATACAATTTAATTTTTCTATATTAGGTCGTTTTCACTTGTAATAAATAACTATAAGGTGTAAGTAACTATCTAAGTTTTCAAATTTATAAAACAATTATTTTATCTGTTTTTTTGTCTTTAGATATTTTTAAAATTATTTATTAATTATTGTACGATCGATCTATAAAATATATAATAATATATACTTTCAATATTTTATTATATCTACACTTAATATTACGATTTGTCAATACAAATGCAAAATGTATTTATAAATATGTATATATATTTTTTTCTTTTTAAATACTCGCCTACATATTTTTCTGCGTTCACCTATTATTAGATAGTTTCTGTATCAGATATTACATTTTTAATGGTATCTTATAACAGTTATGCTCACAAATGAATTGGTACAGTACCTATACAGATTATTACATATTATTAGAATGAATGCGCTCGAGGGGAAAACGAATAATAAAGAATACAAACACACTACCTATTATCGATAAAGAATAAAACATACACCTACCTAATAATATTATGTAAATATTTCAGATTTACCAGAATATTATAAACTTATATATTTTATGTCATCAACAAGTAGGATAAGTGTTTATTAGATCATCTACATTTATTCAGCCAACATAACAATATATTTAGGTGTGCATGTTGTTGATCTGGTCCACATATAGGTATTTTTATAATGGTCAAGTCCATATTCCTACTGATTTAATTTATTTCAGCAGACCGGTTTTGCTTTTCTCGGGGAAACCTCAAATTACGATATTAATTTAGTAGAAATAACACTTATATATACTCAACTTTATAAAAATAAGAATAATAAAACAAATACTTACTGAATCAAAAATTATACATAATAGTGCCTAAATGTTAATGTACTAAATATATTCATTAATAAAATATAGGTATATAAAAATAAATGAAATATATAGTAATAATATGCACAAGGAGTTATAATATTTAGAATAAACTAAAACAATTTCATATAGATACCTATATTTTTTTAATCGTTCGTCATTTTATAGGAGGATACCTATTATCTACGTATATGAAATTTTAAAAACAAAATTAGAATCATTTTCTTTATTTTGCAAACGCCAAATATAATAAAAGTATAAATAAAATAATATACCTATTACACAAGTATATTATGGGGTCCAAATAAAATCAGGTAAATTTATAAATAAATAAATCAAATAAATTATTTATTTAAAATATTACTTTTAGTTTTAAATATAGTCTGAAACAAATAGTTTAATATTTTAATCAATAAAATATACCTACAAGTATATAATTAAAGTAATATAAGTCGTTTATTATTTATACTTGTTTGCCATTTAAATTAGGTAGTTCATATGTTTCAAAATACAGTTATGATTTAAAATTGTATTTTAAATATATATACAATTACTCAGTTCTGACTTCTGAGCCTTAAGGTACTATAGAGTTTTATAAGACATTAATATAACAATTCACAAAATATATAGGTACTTTTATGGAATTTAAAATATAATAAAAGTTTTTAAATTTAAGTATGATTGTACATTTTTAAGTCTCCAACCAATGTAATTTAATTTATATATACATACGTCATACATATATTCAAATTTAACTAAAATGATATCTACTTACGAAGTTATGTGAAAATATGACTAAAAATTTTTGTATTTATCATAATGTTTTGCATCAACATTTTGAAAAATGTCAACTTAAAAAGTTGATATCTAAGTTAAAGTTAAATGGTTCAATAATTGTAAGTTTTTTCACCAACTAGAAAAGTAGATGTATAGAAGAATGGTCAAATTATATAATATAAGTTTCTGTAAATTACTGTTATTATCTACTTAATTTAAAAAAATTAAATGTACAATTCCATATCGTATTAACAAAGGTTCACTTATTCTCGAGTTTTTTTTTTTTTATACAGTTAGAGATGACAGTTCACGAAAAATACAACTATTAGAAATTTGTATTTTATTTTGCCTGAAATTTTGTGCCAGGGTTTTTAGAATTTAAAATAATAAATATTTTAAACAGAGTTGTATTGATAACTGTTTATTTAAAACTATAATATAAGCTTTTTAAGCAACAGAGAATTAGATTACACAAAGTTAGGTGTTTTATAATCAAATAATCAACCGGGTTAATTTAATGTTGCTCCTAACTTTAACTACCTATTAAAAATATGGTGTATGAGTAGTTTATTTCGTCATTAAATCGATACATATTTTTCGGCAGTTTTTTGCGTTTTTCGAAAGGAAGGAAAATATATAGGTAGAGTTGGGGTATAGGTATGTTTTCGGGCATAATATTATATCGGAGACAGAGTTTTTTTGAATACAATATTTCAACAGTGCATATACAAACGTTTATGGAAAATTGTTTATGCTGTTGAATTTTTATAGAAACATTTTCGTTCGGAAATATATTTTTATATTATACAATATTATAATTATATACCATACGTATATTATTATATTATTTGTAGATATTTTTATAGTTGAAGGGTGAACAGTTTAAAAAAAAAAAAAAAATGTCAGTAATCGTATAAATGACGGGGGTCACAGAACGTAACGCATAGCTCGGGGCCCTGTCTGCCGTATTCAGCTGCTGTGCAATTTGTGGTTTGATGTAATAAAACCAAGGCGTGTAAATACAATTAGCGGCTTATGAGTGATCAAGGTGAATTATATCATATATACATATAATAATATATGTGTGTACTTACCTATATTTAGAAATTGCTATTCAATTGAATGACACGTTATTATATCGCCGGCGAGTTCGTTAAACCCTAATATTCATTTTTACGTCGACTCGGATCGATATGATAGTATTTTTTATTATTACGTTTTTTTTTTTTCCCCTAATCGCGAAATGTACCATCTACTATCGTATGTTGTGGTCAGCCGGATTGAAATCAAGATTACACGCATTGCCAATGCGATCGAAATAATAGGCGTGTTTTCGCGATTAACCTGCAGGTTAAGTTATTTTGTCTTATCAATAACCAAACACGATAGCCATTCCATTTGATCGGTTATAAATCATTATAACCAAAACCGATTGTGGTTTATAAAATTTAGTAATCAAATAATCGCTAATAGGTAATGATAATAATAATGCAAATTACTCCAAACCACAGATGGAATTAAGAGGACGTCGCGCGAGAAAAACGATAATATAACAATTTCAAAAAAAAAAAAAATGTTTAAATACATTTTATAGAAGTAACGTATGGCAAAGTGGTTCTACTGTTACTAGTAACACGAACGTATAGAAAAGTTCTAAATTTTATTATTATTTTTTCAACATAAATACATAGTCTCAAAAAAAAAAACCCCATTTATTTACATCGACAAATAGTTTAGTTTATCCAACTCAACTCAACTTAATATATACATAAATACAAATTAAATTTTTGAAAGTGAAAATGATTACAATAGTATAGTGCAAAAATAAATAAAAACAGAATGGAACTTAAATAATAATGAAACATAAACAGAAGGTTATTGATATTAATGAGTATTTCTCTCAAGCATATATTTTTTATACTTTTTTTTTAAACAACATCTTATCATTTATTAATTTGATATAATTTGGTAGTTTATTAAACATGCTTTGTATTGATAATAGTTTTGGTAAGCCGTAGAGTTACATTTTAAAACCCTAAGACAATTCTCCCTTCTTCCTTTAGGAATAATACTTAAACATTCATTAACCCGGTTTCTCAAATCGGAATGTAGTTGTATTACCGAAAAGTACTCAATTAGTTGTTTTATATTAAATATTCCTAGGATGTCAAAAAATTGTGCGGTATTCGTTCTGTCATAGCCTTTTAATGCAATTCTTATTAATATTCTGGGCGTAGTATTTAATTGCTCCATAGTAGTCTGGTATAAGCCGATCCCCATAAAACTATACCGTAGGACAGAGGTTCCCAAACTTTTTTGACTCACGGCACACCTAATTATTTTCTAAAAATCTGGAGGCACCCTATGGTCTATACTCTATACTGAATACGCAATAGTAATATATCGTGTACCTATTTAAATTTATATTTTGTGACTTCGGGTTTATTTAGCTAAGTGCCT
>JAIPRL010011951.1:0-12711 GCA_025469235.1 Pemphigus obesinymphae
CCAACGACCATACCACGTTGAATACACCAGTTCTCGTCCGATCACTGAAGTTAAGCAACGTCGGGCGTAGTTAGTACTTGGATGGGTGACCGCTTGGGAACACTACGTGCCGTTGGCATTTTTTTTTGGTATTTTTTTTATTATTTAATTATATTATTATTCTAATTTCGTGTTATATTTAAATTTTTTATTTTTAGAAATCAAGATACTTTATGTAAGATATATTTTATATTATATTATGATATATTCCATATATCTTAGGACACCTCGTTTATAAATGATACATTTTTAACTATACATTGTCTATCGTGGACCAAAACAATTCAATTTCACTAATTTGTATGTTATTGACATTTTTTACAAGGATATTTTTCTCCCTTGTGTCATGATGGACAACTACCCCCCTCCCCCCAAAAAATGTATTTAAAAACTAATTTAATTTTAACGGTAATGTTATTTATAAAGTAATACATATTATCGCATGTGACGTATAACATTTTATTTGTACATTTTCAGGAGAAGGACCCTATAGTAGAATGTGTGCATGTGAATAGAGGGATGGACGCGAGTTCGAAAAAACGTATAGGTAGTAAATAGTTAGTAGTTTACATATTAATATATTACTATGTTTTGTGAATTTTTGCGAACCCGCGTCCGTCTGTCTATTCCAACATGCACACGTTCTATCATCAAAGTGCAAAGTGTACAACCGTACGTATCCCAGTGCATTTTTAAGCTAGTATATAAATACTATGCAAGTATTAAGTAGGTACATAAATGTCGCCCAGTGAAAACATTTTGTCACCTAGTGGATTTTATTGTTGAACGACTGAACGACATATTACATTTTTTAATTGTAATTATTCCAATATGTAAAATAATTGGGTAAATGAATGATTATGGATAAATATATGAAACCGAATAGTGAATATATGCAAAGACATTTTTTAATAATGGACTTGTTGAAGTATAGGTACCTACTTTGATTAACAATCGTACCTAGTAAATGTACAAAGGGCCGCCCTGAAGAAAGATTTTTTTTTGGAGGGGGGGGGGAGAAATGTAAAAAAAATTATATAATACTTCTCTTCAAAAAAAAAAGAAAAAAAAAATTCATCAACTTTTTTCCCATTTTGCCGACTTATTGAATCTTAATAATTTATAGTTTGCGACCAACTGAACTTAATTTTGCCGACTACTTTTCGAGATGGGTGGTGGGAAATCCTCCCCTCGGGACGGCCCTGAATGTACACAATTTTAAGGACACAGTTATATATCTGTAACTTGTAGGAAAGTAAATGGCGATATAGAAAATGTTTCCTGAATGCTGAAATTAAAATATAGTTGAGTTTTGTGCGATAAAGTTATTGGTATGTGACAAAAAAAACGTCTGTAATCTGTATCATTACAAACATACAAAGATCGAAAAACTTAGAAAAACCAATAACCATTCATTAATAATTAAACGTTTTTTGAAATTAATATACAAAATTTGGACCTAAATATATTATAATACATACGTAATATATAAATCGATTTGAAAATGGTAAAAAAAAGGTCATTCGTCAACTTTCTGCCAAATTTTTTTAGACAAATAGTTGAATAGATAACAAAAAGTGAGGGAAAAACAGGACCCCACATTCAAAAGTGTCCCGTTTAAAGTTTGTCGGGACAATAGGACTCAAATCTTCAAAATGGGACAATGCCGTGAAAAACGAGACGTACGCCTATAGTGTATAGGTATATTTTGATACATTTTTGATTGTCGCTCGGTGAAAATTCCTTAAAAAATGCACTGACGTAATCTCAAGTCATCATTGAATAATCCCCGTGTATTTATAGATGTATAATTTGTAATAATAATAATAATAATAATAATAAATAATATACTGGCCGTAGTCGCTAAATAAAATTGAAAAGACGTTAATGTAATAATGGCCCGGTCAGTATAATATAGTATCGGCTTGTAAAATGAAACGATTTGGACTCTCTATTTTAATTTTAAATGGAACTTATAATATTACACGTTGCATTTAATTTATAAAACATATTATTTTCCATAGTTTTTTTTTTTTTTAAAACCCATAATAATTATCATTTTTTTTGTTAATCAGTATTGTACAGCTGAAAATATTGTGTTTAAAATCACAATATACAAATCCGATCTATATAATTTTCTCTTCTATTAAATAAAAAAAAAAAAAAAAATGATACGTCAATTCATCACTGGCTATCACTTTTCCCGTTGGGTCATTTTAGTAATGAGAATTACCCACAGTATATAAAACACCACTAGATAGCTAACTGACGATGTTATTTGAAGCCAGCCGTCATATGCGTGGTAGGTAGTCAATGTTTACATAAAAACATAATATTTTTAGTCGGAAATAATTCATTGACATATTATAAATATTTTAGGTTTTAATTTTAGGTATAAACATTTCCACATGTATGAAAACTCGAACGATAAGTCCGACCGAATTCACATATGCATGGTAGATACTTACTATATTTTATTATACACACCCATATTATATTTCAAGTCGTCGGACTTTTGCGGTATTTATCAATATTTATATAATTTTCGTATATTGTGTGAAACCTGTTACACTCGGGCGAGAACCGAGCAAATAGCGAGGTTTGAGTTCTTATTAAAATCCGAGAATAGTAAGTTCGATACTTTTTTTAATATTATTACCTATATCAACTTTGTCAACTTATATACAACTAATACACTTTATGTGTGAAGGACGTTTATTATCTTCTAGAAAGCGAACTCCAAATTCCTCCACAGGTGAAATATTTTTAAAATTAATTAATTAACCTCAAAAAACTTATAGGTATATTATATACCTACTTAATTAATAATAAATCGTTTAAAAAACGAATTCGAATTACAAAATATTATAATTTTACAGGTATAAAATGTATGCTGTGGATTATAAACAATGACATTGACTATCGTGCAAATGGCGTCGGCATCAATGTCCCATAATATGGTGTCGTATAACAAGTTAGCTATCTAGTGTTTTATATATCTGTGGAATTACCTATGTGAAAAATTTCGCATATAAATATTATATAGCCGCCGACACAAATATGTGATTTAAATTTCCTACATTACGAGTATGTAACTTAATAAATATTCGGCACTGGCCTGTATCAAAAACGTGTCAACTGTATCGTCAGACGTCAATTAATATTATTTATTTCGTATTCGTACATGATTATGTGTACGGTATTAGGTACTATTAGTTATTAGTGTATTAGGTACATACAAGTTCTGCGGATTAGTCTTACAAGCTTTATCAAAATACGAAATACTGCGAACTGACTGTTAAGAATGTTAAGTTCTTCCAATCCTTACTTTATATTCTTATATTTTCGGCCCCATATTATTCATTTGGCCCAAATATTGCGCGAGTAGAACTCTGTAACTCGCCGGCCCTATACCCGTGCCTGACTGTTAGAAAATGTACGAATAGAAAAATTTGCAATTATAAAAAAAAAAATTCCATTCTCGTTAATACTTTAAATAAGTCATTTTTCAATTTTCCCAGTAGTTTTCTAAAGTATAGATGAAACTTTCTGAAAATTGACATAAATTGGAAAATTATAATGCCAAAAACTTAAAATGTACAATAATTATTTACTATATAGTACTATATAGCATTAAACATGGTTGAAATATCAAAACTATACTTGTTGACTATTTTTCAGTAATTTTTATGTAATTTTGAAGTATGATTTTTTATGCATACATTGTAGGTACTAAGTATATAGATACTTTATAGATATGAGCCGTGTAGGATTTTTCGGGTAAATATCTTTCTATTAGGAAATTTATTTTAGTTTATATCACAATTTACAGTTTAGAGTTGTGTATAATAATAATATATGTTTAAATGAATATAATGTAATAATATGAGTGCAACCATCATTAACGCACGGTTTGTCTGGGATGCTTAGGCGCTCACTGCGTTCACGCTTATGTTTACAAACCCTTGGTCTTGGAAACAAATATTTATAATCGTTTCGCTTCTGATTCTAAGATAAACCAGTGTTACGGATAGTTGCTATATATTGAGTCTTATTTTCAATTTTTTTATGTAAATTGTACCCGGGAATATTTGTTTTAAAATCAATATATTTTTTTACATTTTTCATACTTAGATATAGTACCTATAATAATATTGTTATAATTAAAAAATTCGAAAGTATTCAAATTTTTGATTGCCAAATTGTCAATATTATTATTATTAAAACGTATTCATAAAATAAAAAATCGGCAAGTTAAATATGATAGATGGAAGAGGGGAGGGCTAAATATTCAGTTATTTGAACTAAAATCTTAAAATGATTTACTGTAGTCTATATTAAATATTTGTGATTGTGATTTGTGAATATGAATTATTGAAAAATTAGATTCTTAGAATCTGACGGCAAATTAATAATATAAACTAATTTTAAATAATATTTTAAACCCATTCCAACCCAAATTTTGGATTTCAGAGAAAATTTTTTTTTTAAGAAAATCTTACTAAGGACGGCCTAATTAATTAAAATATGTCAATAAAATATTTATTTTTAATACATTAGACTAAAATATAAATGATACATAGATGAATAATTGGGCATCTATGATCTACTTTTTACATAATTACCCCTTGTGAATATGCAATTTATTTTACATTTTATTCATATTTTTTTTTTTTATTAAATACAATATTTAAATTAATTTTAATCGTCTAATATCATAATATATAAAATAAGGTAATTAAAAAAAAATTTGTAGTCTTATTACTTTTACAAAATAAAACAATAGTCTTGTTTATTACAATATCATATCACCTTTTTTGATTAATGTATAACAAATTAAATTTTTCAAACTTATTAGTACAGTTTTATTATTTTTAATTAAAAAAAAAAACAATCATCTTATTTATTACATTATAATATCACTTTTTTATCAATATATAACAGTCATTAAAATTAGAACAGTCTTATTATTATTTTATACTAAAAAAGAACAAGTCTTATTTATTACAATATCAACTTTTTCATAAATGTACCTATAACAAAGTCCATTTTATTATTCAAAAAATACAGTATTATTATTTTATATTAAAAAAACAACAGTCTTATTTATTTCGATATAATATCACTTTTTTCATAAATAGGTATATAACAAATTAATTTTACCACATTATTATAATCTTGAAATTAGTATAGTTTGATTACTTTTAGTTAAAAGATTAACATTCATTTGTATATTCTCAATTATTTCTGTATATTCTTCAATTTTTAAGATTTCATTTGTTTCCTAAATAATATACAAATTAATATAATTAATATTATGTATCAATACAGCATTGAAAAATATTTAAGTAGAGATATTTTTTTATAAATACAAGTAATAAAAATAATATATAATGTAAGTAGATACTTGTTTAATTTCCAATATAATTAAAAATTTTAAACTTAAACATAAGACTCGCAGGGCCGTTCCGATCAAAACAATTGGGGGGGGGGGGGTGTACAATTCATAAATTTGACGACTCAACATTTTTTTTTCTCGCTACGCTCTAATACTAGCTGTCACGATTTCACGAATGACAAATTACAGAGAGAACTAAATTTATTTATTATTTGCCAACTCAAAAAAAAATGTAATTTTATAGGTATTATAACAAGAGACCTATAACTATAATGTAACATAATGTAACATAATATAGGTATTATACCTACATGTTAAAATTATTTTTCCTTTGTAGTACAACTATACAGAATAGATTAAATCAGTGGCGGCTCGTGGTGTTAAAAATAGGTGGTGAAACAAAATAATAATTGACTATGATGTAACATGTTTTTACTGTTAAAATAAAAGACACAGAAAACAAAAAACAGCATTTCTAACATCACATCCACAGAGCCAATTATATTTAGAATAATAGTCATTGGTAAAATGATGAGTATATTGCCGCGATTTTTGTTTTGTAACTTTTAATAAATTTAAATCCGGCACAGGTCTTCCCAATGTTTTAATTTTTATTTTTTCCTCATTTGTACAAAGGAAGAATTTTTTTTTCAAAAGATTTTCTACTGAATTCATTTTTAAAGAAAAAATGACATGTTAATTCTAAGAGGAAAGAATTCACTATGATGGGTAAAATATATATACCTACATATATTATGAAATAATATCGACCATACGATACAGAAATCAGAATACAAATGGAAAAACCTCAAAATTAAATGTAGATAACGTTTATTTTAAAAATCTGTTTGCAGTGGTAACTGCGCATCGAATTGCATTGTATTTCGCGATCCAACTCGTCAACCATACGTATTTTATACTGGCATGTAGTACAAGTATATAATAAAAAACTTTTCCAATGTAGATAGATTTTGTAGAAAAATATTAAGTAGGTGTCAAAGGAAAATGTTAGGTAGTAGTTGTAACCCAATTTTAAAACTTGCACATTTACCCTATACAACAAGTAAAATTGAAAAATTTAAACAACTTTCTCGGCGTAACAAAAGGATTAGAGAATCAAGGACGGAAAAACAGTTAAAGTTATTGAAAAGTCAACTAAAAGAAAAAATTGCTAAATTTAGCAATTTAGATGAAGAAATTGTGTTTCAACATTTTACATCTAACAATATCCCTCAAAATTATTTATTGGTAATAAAAGAAATAATAGCATCTGCTAAAAAGAAAAGTCTAAAAGGTAACAGATATACGGAAGACTGGATAATGCTTTGTATGCTTTTGCATATTAGATCTCCTGCAGGTTATTCTTTTATGCAAAATAATAAATTACTACCACTCCCTTGTATTAGAAGAATCAGAGAATATCTTTCAATGATAAATACCACATGCGGATTTGATAGACAATTTTTTGAGTTATTAAAAAAACATTTAGAGATCAAAATTGATATTCAAAAGCATGGAGTTTTGATCTTTGATGAAATTTTATTGAGGGAAAGTGTTTCAGTCAACTCAAGACCTTTGTCTTATATGGGTTTAATAGATTTTGGGGAAGAAGATAATGAAATTAATAATTTATTAAAAGCTACTAACATAAATTCTAAAGCAACACATGGATTAGTTTTTATGTTCTAACCAATTGCTGACACTTACACGCAACCTATCGGAGTTTTCGCTTCCAAAGGACCGTTAAATGGACAAATATTAACAAAATTGATTATCAAAGCAGTATTACATCTCGAAAAAGCAGGAGCTCGGGTTCATAGATTTGTCTCAGATGGAGCCCAAACTAATCGATGAGTATGGTCCGAGTTGGGAATAAGCGGCAAGTTGGGTAGCTTGAAAAATTATATTGAGCACTTTGCTGATGATAGTAGGAAATTTTTTGCCTTTTCTGATAGTCCGCATCTCATTAAATGTGTGTGAAATCGATTATATAACAACAGGGAACTTCAGATAATGAATTTATTAACTATTATGGCTGGAAATATTATTATTATTTTTTAAACACTTAATTTTTATTTTTTCTATTTACTTTTGAAAATATGTAGATTTCTGAAAAAAAAAGAGTAGGTAGATATAAGTATTCGTTGTTGCTATGATCCCATCATCAACAAAAATAGCTACAATTAATACTTATACAAGGATTTGCTTTTGTTTCCTTTAGATCAATATTTAACAGCATATTTTTATATTTTTTGTTCCAGCATTTGGATGTCTGTTTCAGCCCATCAGCCCATATAAGCTCCGTTGTAGTTTGTAAACTAATGCAGTTCCATCTTCGTATCCTTTTGGCTGATTCATATAAATCTCTTCTTCAAGATCACAAATAAAAAAGCTGTCTTAATGTCAAATTGTCTAAGTTTCAATTTCTTAGCTTCTGCTATCGCTAGTATTACTCGTATAGAATCTTTCCTTACAACTGGACTAAAAGTTTCTTGAAAATCTATTCCATGCACTTGATTACTAATCTGGCTTTAAATCTGTCAATTTCTCTTGAATTTAGTTCGATATTCTCAGCCATTATTAAAACCCTTTTATTTGCTGGTAAATCTACTAATTTCCACGTTACATTTTTCTTTAATGATAACATTTCTTCATCCATTGCTTCTTTCCAATTTTTTGAATTTTGTTGTCTCATAGCTTCTTCATAAGTTCAATTTTGAATAATATGTTATTGGTTTCTCTATATTTTGTCTATCTCCGAGTCTCATTTTTGGTAGTTCTCGAGTCTGATCTGTTGACTGATTTAGTTCGGCTAAATTTTGTTCTTCTTCAACATTTTCTTTATCACCACTGTTACTTTCTTCACTTTCAGCTACCATTTCTGAAGTTGTTTCTTCCTCTTCTTTTTCATTTTTGATCTCTATTTCTGTCGCTTTCTTAAATATAACATCTCTACTTAGTGAAACTTCTCTTCCATCAAAACATGTACGGTATCCTTTAGTTTCTTCTGAATACCCGACAAATATTCCTTTCCTTCCTTTTTGGTCCCATTTTCTACATTTTTCTTTTGGTATGTGCACATAAGCTTCACTCCCAAATAATTTTAAATGGCTTATGTTCGGCATTTTATTATACCATAATTTCATAAGGTGTTTTTCCTTCATGACCTGAATTTCCTGTAAGATTTAATACATATACAACTGTATAACTGTATTTACTGCTTCAGCCTAAAGATTTTTCAGCAAATTTTTACTGTATAGCATAGTTCTAGCTGCATCTACAATTGTTTGCATTTGATCGTTCTGCTTTACCATTTTGCTGTGGTGTATATGGTACTTATATATATGTATATGGTATTTTTGTCTGTCATCATTTTTATACCTTTATCAAGGCACGCTCCACATGAAAACAAATTTACTTTTAGCTCGGGTACATGTAAAACATCTGACAAACGACTGTCAACCCACTTTTTTTCCAATTTTTGCTTGAACATTTATATCACCTTTACCAATAGCCATAATATGTTTGCCATCACCAATACGTACTAGTAATTGATTTTCAAATGTCTCATAGTTATATCTTTTTCTGTATTTAGTATCATGAGAGAATTTAATCGCTTGTTGTGGATCTTAGATTTCACTTCACTCATAAATGTATTAAGTAATTAATATTGTTAAGTACTTGAAGTGAAGAAAACAGATATTTTCCAAAATATCAACCATATTACTAATAATTGAACTAGCTTTACAACTATGTTCTAAAAAAGTGTTTAGTCTATGCTCTGGGCAAGGAATAAATGGTATTTTATGACCAACAAGTTTTTAAAGCTGTGCATGTGTTCCATTTTGTGCTCCTGACATGTTACTAGCAAAATCATAGGACTGGAGGGCAATGTTATCTGTATTTAAACCATTATTTTCTAATATACTAATAATCTATTTGGCCATTTCTAAAATAGTTTTATCAAACCTTTTGAAATTTCTAGAAGTCGTTCAGTTGCTTCACCATTATCATTAATATAGTGAACACATACAGCAAGACGATCTTTATTGGATATATCAGGAGTTGTATCAGCCATTACAGAAAAAATGTTTGCTTTTAATATTTCTTGCACAACAATATTTCGCGTTTTAGCAGCTAAAATATCAATAAATTCATTTAGAGACCGAAGTTCTAAATAAGTTACATGATATTTACACATTGATGTTTCATTTAATTATCAATTAATGACTGGATTGTATCTAGAAATGAGTTTAACAAATTGATAATAAAATTTCCATCATCTTCTTTTCCATCTCAACAAAATGCAAGTCCCTGTTTAGATAATGTACGTACTATGTCAATTAATATAACTATAACTTGCTTATTTAATTATTTTTCTTGTTCCAACTTTATAGATTCTACTCACACATGTTTGTTCATAAAATATTCAATATAATTTTTTTGAGACATCAAATAGCAATTATTATGTAATGTTGCTTTATGGGACAAACATAAAAAGTGTTGTTCAAGTTTTCCCAATTTTTTTGTACCTTGGCTCATTTTATGCCATTGGTTTACTCCATTACTTATCCAAGCTGATGACTGCCTTCCCGGTCCATTTGGAAATAGTGTACATGCAAAACAATATGCTGCATATAGTATAGAAACTACTATATTCTAATAAATGATATTCACAATACCATTTAGGATTAAAACTATTCTGTTTTAACTCATTTATACTGGTATTTACTGGAAATTTAGAAAGTTCAGGTTGATATGGTCCTAAATTAATTAAATATTGCCGTTGAGGAGATGACGTAACTGGGTCTCGTTTTCCAGGATCATGACTAATAAAATCATCAAAGATATAATTTTCATTTTCAATTTATGACATTTTTAGTGATATGTTCTTTGCATTAATTAAATATTGTTTTGCTTTAGACTTAATTGTACTTATGACTTGAATACTTTCCAAAAGAAAAATAATTGGATTTGGAGGGGTGTCATTTTTCAGTTTAGTTAATATTATACCACATAAATTAAAATCATTGATGAGATCTTCCAACTGACCAGCACATGATATCCAAGTTGTCTCATCTAAATCAACATTCACATTTTTTTAAAATCACTATTACTATTGTTATCCATAATTTGAACATGAACTATTGTGTTAGAAACCAAATTAGACCGAGACATTTCAAAACATTAAATAAATATAAAAAATAACACTACTTAGGAATATATAAATAAAAAAGAAAATATGTTTAAAATAGATACCTACTATAAATATACTATTTAGAAAAAACTATTTTCATTCGTAAAACATTGTCATAGAATACATTTCAATATAGTAAAGTATATTGAACTGTAAATATCGCCTAATGGGATAACAAAAAACCAAATTGATCATGTGATGATACAGAATAAGCATAAGGGGCGCATAATGAATGTTGGGGGTTATAGAGGGGTAGATGACGACTCAGATCATTACCTTGTAATCGCAGAACTTAAAATTAGACTATCTGAAAGGTGGAAAAAGGTGAAAAGGAAGATAATCGAGAAGTACTGTATAAGAAAATTATCGGAAGGGGAATCCCTGGAGGAATACATTCATAAAACATAACAAGAATTACTAAAATCCAACATAGAAGCAGAAGATGTTGAAAAGATATGGAATAGAATCAAAATAGCAGTTGTATAGTTAGATAGTTGTATATACAGGTACTTGTATCAATAATGCCAATAATTGTTTGAAAATAGTTAAAAAGGAAAAAAGAAAGGAATGGTTTAATGACTGATGCAAGGAAGCGATAGAAAGGAGAAATAACATACGAGAAAGAGCCATCAAGGAACCGAACAAGACCAACATAGAAAGGTACAAAAACATTAAAAAAGAAACCAATGAAGTACTAAGATGCAAAAAAGACTGGCAAAAAAAAGGAAGGTTGAGGAAATTGAAGAAAATAAAAATAACCCCAGAAGATTCTTCAACAAGACTGCCAACATTAAATGAGGATATAAACCACAGACCAGGATGTTAATGAATGCGTTAGGTGAGTTAGTGACAAAAGATGAATTAGTAATAGAAGAATTGAAAACAAATTTTGAAACCCTACTAAATAAAACACCCCCAACCCACCACCTGAAGAAACAGATATATAATATAGTATAGATACCAATGTGGTTTTAGAAAGGGGAAATCAACCTCTGACCACATATTTACCCTAAGACAAACAATGGAGAAATACTATGAGTTTGATAAGAACCTGTATATGGTGTTTATTGACTATAAACAGGCTTACGATAGTGTGAATATACTCTATTCAAAATGAGAAACGTAATGCGCGACGACGTGTTCTCGTTATATACACACCCACATATACATACGCCACACCCATACACTTCCCCCTCTGTAGTTCTACCGGCTGCGGCCGATATTCGGTGGCACGAGTAGCGTGTCATCATATACCATAAATCATAAACAACGCACCGCTCCTCACCCCATCAGATCACAGAGTATACAATGCATTTTAAGTTATGTGTTCACGCAACTCGTCAATGATAGACTAATGTAGCGCTCTCGGCTGTGGTGGTGTTCGAAGTGCGAGCTTGCAGAGAAGCCACGCCCCTGCGCACAAACCGGCCGCCGATTACGTTTCTCGTTTTGAATAGAGTATACAACTTGATCGCTTCGTCGTTTACGATTTTAGCCATGAGACAAATACAAAACATATCAACCAAGAGTGGACTGTTTTTCGACTTTAATCGAATCGAATCACTTGGCCGTGCGACTAAGTCAAAAATTCGTTTATACGTTCAATTCGCTTTCGATTTACCCGCACGGCAACAGTCGTTCGACCACGATCAACCCGTGTGAACCCGCCTTAAGGGGATTGGTAGCGATGTATTATTTCATTGATTTAGACCTAAAAGCCTGACAAAATTAAGACTACTTAGAATTTTCCGATTTGAAATTTGAAAATATATTCAGATTCTGTACGTTCTTTACTAGAGAATGTAGGAAACAGATTTTTTAAATTTTTGCTAAAAACTTGTAAAAGAGGGGGATACATTTTTGGAAATTTACTAATTTGCAAACCTGTCATATAAGAGCAAAACATGATAATATGAAAAAATCATTTCCTACATTCTCTAGTAAAGAATTTACAGAATCTAAATATATTTTCAGAACTAAAATCGGAACATTGTAAGCACCCTTAATTTTGTCAGGCTTATTGGTCTTTACAGACGCAAAATGAAAAAAGTAATTTTTATACCGTTTATCGTAAATT
>JAIPRL010011952.1:0-12711 GCA_025469235.1 Pemphigus obesinymphae
CCTTATGTTGGTTACACTACCACGGGTCACGGGCAATGATTACACCTTATACTACACACATTGTGATAAGGACTTAGAATATTTTTTCATTTTGTCGTTGGTACCCAAAAGCCAGACTTCAACCAATTTACGTTTTTAAATTCATATAATAGAAACAATAAAAATGTAGGTGTGGCGTCTCCTTAACATGAAAAATTATTATTTAACATTAAGTTATAACAAAAAAAAGTGTATTCCTTCATCTAAATTTAAATTTCCGTTGTTTAGTACCTATACAATTTTACACCAGTACACCACTAAAAATTAACATGATAAGTGCGAACATAATCCGATGCATTCATTGTATAATAAACCTATTATTATATTATAAATTAATGCAATAAAATCGAATAGTGTAAAATCACTCGACACAGTGGCGTGCACAGCTTTATATTGGGTGGGGGGGGGGATATTTTCCAAAAAATTGAAAAATTGCTATCATAAAAACAAAACTATACATTTTCTTTAATATTATCTATAAATTATTGTTTACAAAACAAAATCAATTTTCCTTGGCTTTTTAGCCATTTCATCTATTACTTCTTCAGGAGTTAGAGGTATATCCCTATGCAAGTCCAATAATGTTAACCATTCAAACGATCCTATAAAAATAAAATAATGGTTTAATTAAATGTAATTTGATGACATTTTAAAGTAAACATATACCTCTGTCTTTAAATTTCTTAGATATGTTTTCACCCTTTTTAATGTTGAAAACGATCTTTCTGGTATAGTAGTTGAAACTGGTAATGTACATAATATTTGTATGTAAAATAATATTTTTAATAGTTTATGTATATTTGGGTAAATGTTAGAAGAACATAATTGAAGAGCTTCTAATTTTTAAAATTTCATTATTTTTAATAATCTTAATTCGCCAGATTCTTAACAATCTATAACAAAATTATGTAAGAATATGTATATTATAATAATATTAATAAAATATAATATAATATAATATAATAATATATATTAATAATAAATAATTTGTATAAAGTAATATTTTTATAATATGTAAATTCAAAACCTTTAAAAATATTTGTGTGAGCCATAAACCGTTCTTCTGGAACATCACAGCCGAAGCGGCCATCGCCAGTCTAGAACTAGTTGAGCACGCTAGCACTGTCGCGTACGTGGACGACTTCGCCGTCCTGGTTGCTGACAACTCCAAGACCGAGATCGAAGAGCGTACCGGGGAGCTGCTTGACAGACTGGTCGTATGGGCCGAGACTCGCGGTCTCTCCTTCTCCGCTGACAAGTCGGCCATGGTTACCCTCAAGGGTGGCCTTGCGCCGGGTTTCACGGCCCGATTTAGGAAAAGCCGTATAAAAGCCTTAGATTCGATAAAGTACCTGGTTTTCAAGCAACGCAGGGCTGCCCTTAACCAGGTGGCTGGGTCCGACGCACCCACGATACCGAGTCACCATGCAGGGGCCGGAACTAAAAAGTCGGTATAGGCCTGGCGGACCCACATGGCCCGAGCTGGCTGACCGCCGGTAGCTAGCCGAACAGGGAGTAAAAACCCTTTAGGCTAAATCCGTACCGCGGGGCCACGGAGCCCTTTCGTCTAACCAGGCGGAACCCCGGTACTCGAGGCCCAACATCTGGGCCTCTTGGAGATTGGAATCTCGGGGGCTGTGGCTAGCTAGAGGACGTCACGAGTCTACGACTCAATTGTTTCTAGATACACACCTGTCCCTATCTACCCACGGCCGCGAACCCACCTTGTCGTGGTGGCTGTGCTTGCGAGTCTTGACGACCCGGAAGGTTATGTTAACACAGGTTCAACCAAGTTAAACAGGCTTCCGGACCAGAGACCAGACTAACGGGTTCAAAAACCTCCCGTATCACCTTAGCCAGTGGTGCGAGAGGGATAGTGCACGGATAACACTTTAAACACCCTTGTTACCTGAAATTTGCTTGTTGGGGACTTGATAGGGAAAGGATAATCCCTTTTAACACCCACGATTACCCCCAATCTTTGGTTGGAGTCGTGATAGAGTAAGGATAACTCTGTAAACACCCATGGTTACTTGGGCTTTTGCCCAGGTGACCGTGATAGAGATGGGCCCATTTGCCCGCAGTAAGAAGTCCTTTTACTAACATTCCCTCTTCATCTTTTGAAAGAACACAAGGGCTCCCAACAGGCTTTAAATTTTTGTTATTTCTTTTGTGATTAATTGTGGACTTTGTAATTCCAAATTGTTTTTCTGCTTGACGTTCACTTAAAACTCCAGACTTTACTAGTGCAATAGCTCTTTCTAAATTTTCTTCAGTAAAGTTTCTATAAATTCTACCACCTACTTTTTTTCGAATGTTACTTATCTGTACAAAAATAACATATATTTTAAATTATTTAGATGATATCAACATTGGTCTATTTAAATTTTACATAAAGGTAGAAATAATAGACTAATTTTAAACTATGAGTGTTGAAAAAATGAATTATTATTAAAATATATTATAATTTTCCCAATTTAAAGTAAAATATTTTTAAAATTGAATTTTAAACAATACCTAACGTATACACTGTTTGCGGAGAGAATAGGAGTGTTTCGCGCACCCGACTGACAAAAATTCGGATAGCTCCGTTATCTTTAGGCGGCTATCCCCTCTCCGCAACAAAATTACATAGTATAACCTACCGATCAGTGCAGCCAGCACGTGATATTTTGGGTGGCGAGTAGCCAATAGATGATGTTGCGGTGAGGTAAAACGAAAATTGGTTTCTGCGCACTCTTAAACTCTCCGCGAATTTAGTATAGGTAGGTAAAAACATTTTACAAGATCCTAATAGAGACTATGTATTTACTCAGTGTAACATGGACCTTCGATTACAAAAGTGTTCTAAGTTAGACTAAAACCTAAAAATGTAAATTATCAAAGTGTATGATAAAATACAAGTTTTTGTACACCAAAATTGTAAATTTCAGATGTTTTAAAAAAAATTATTTAGTAACAACTTTAATAGTGAAACGCCTATTTCAATAAGTATTAATAAGAGTTTATGGCCAATGATAAGATTGAATCGTACACTATAATCTTAATTATCAAAAATTATTACTTACATTTAATTGACATGTTTTCTGCAACTAGTAGAAATTATTTAAAATGTTGTTTAGATGATAATAACTATTGTGCGTGATAATAATTCAGTGACAAGAAATAGCTATGAAGGAAAAATAGTTGTATTTTTTTTTTGCCCCAAGTTGGCCCATTTGACAGTATACTATACTTTATTCAGTTTAAGATTATACCTGGCGGCGGACGAAAATTCGTTCATGTTTGCGCAGGTGAGGTTCTATCGTTATTCATCGCGGGCGCCAGCGTGGCCAACAGATTGTATACACCAGAATAATATTAAATATTTTTTTCTGCTAAGGAATTTTCATTTATTTACATTCGTCGTACGATACGTTTATAGTGTTCATCTTCATAGGCACACGACAAAATACACATTGCTCTGTAGTAGAATGACAATGATATTATGATAAGATAACACTTTGATGTACGATACTATGATTCTCCTGTAAGCACGGCGACCATGTTGGAAACCGTCGTGTGACAATAGTACACGACAACAGCCAATGATAGAGCCGTTATTAACCACCGGTGGGGGGGGGGTCTAGTATCGCTCTGGTGTTCATTTTGCATGCGAATTTTCGGTATAATCTTAAACTGAATAGAGTATATATAATTAATGGTGTTATGAAACTACGAAGTTTTTTAATTTTGTGTATTTTACATAACTTTTAATTTCAATGTTGACACAGATAACTTGTTCTTGTGTATCTATTGTATATTGTATACTTGGCAGGAAATATTATATTGAAGAAAATCCTTACATACAATATATAGATGGAAATCATAATCATTGTAATTTACTACAATATTCTATATAATAATAAAATTGTATTTCATATTTACATGATATACAGTACTTACAATAGGTATAATATTAACAGAGAAAAGAAATTTTGATTTAGAAAATTTAGGATTTAGTAATTATTATTTTTTTTCATAAAAATAAATTACGTTACATTACCAAGTCCTTATTTTATTATTCATTTAACTTATTATTAATTAATTATACAATTTAATTATTGCCATCGACTAATCGTTCATGTTTATATATTCTTATTAAGAAATTAATGTTTTTCGTACGACTATCAAATACCCGTATGACGTAGAAAGCGGCATTTTGTACCCGTTCGAACGAAATATTCCCTATTTAAATAACACAGGAAATAAGTATATTTTTTGTACGGATCTTTGCATTATAACTATTTTAGTAATAGGTATATTAAACATACCGTACGAAAGTTTTGTTCGATGATTTTTGTCCGTATACCACATTTTATACGGATATTTCATATGAATCCAAAAGGATGGGGGGGAGCCGTGGTGAACACCGGTTTACATAAAATATGATTCTACATTAAATATTGATATTCATACTAAATATCACTAGCTTACATTAAAATGTATCAAATATTAAAAAAAATTTCGGAGGGGTCCGGACTTCATGGGCCCATAAATACGGCCTTGGATATACCCATATAGATAACCCCTACCAAAAGTTTTAAAACTTATATAAACTTTTTAACTTATATAACGCAAATTATATTTTAACTTGTATAAAGATCCTAAAACACCATGCTACGAACCAAAATATCACAGTGATAAAACCATGAACCTCAAACACTTTATTAATATGAAACTGAAGTGTTAGTCGTTAATGATTTGATTAATCATTCAATGGTCTAATTAGGTAAATAAAAAAAAATTTATAAAATTATTTTTTTACTACCTATTTTATTATTTTTAATTACATTATTGTACATTTTCTACATTCCTCTTGTTTCTTTCGTTCTTCTTCTATCTTCCTTTCTTCATCTATCTTCCTTTCTTTTTAAATTTTTTTGAACTTCTTATTTTTTTCTTCAATTTTTGCCAATTGTTTATCCAATGCTATGGACTAAAGCAGCAAATACAATTTAATTAACAGATTTGTATTAATGAAGATTAATTAATTCATTTTTAAAAAATCACTTTTTTATGGCAGCCAACTTCTCCTTTGCTGCTGCGTTCTCATGCCGTACTACTTGAAGTTCCTGTTTTTAAAATTACATAAATTAATTATTATTTGTTAATACTTTTGTATATTTTGTTTTGTTATTTAGAAGTGACACATACAGAAGTTTTTTCGGCGACAGCAGCTGGTCTTTTCCGGCATAGACCTAAATGCAATTTTTTACAGTATTTGCATCCTGTTGAAATTACAATTACAATTTTAATATTTGTATAAAACATTATTTTATGCAAAAATGAAATACATTATTTAAAATTTAGTTAATTAAAAAGAAAATATACAATGATATTGTTTCTGATAATTTTGTATCTTGTAATTTTGATAATTGGTAATTTAATCTTAAGATCAGAGCAAACTGAAGATGTATTTATTATTACTTACTTTATATTTTAGATATTATGATTTATTAAATGTAATGTAACTTTATAGTCATCTGAAATTAATAAAAATAATTATAGATTTAACAAAAGTATTAAATTCCTTTAAAAGGCTATTGATATTGGTATGTAAGATTAGTAAAGGAAATGTATGTTGATAGTAAGAGGTGGAAAGGAACACCTAAAAAGAGGTGGGAAATGTGTTGGCAAGTGATATGAGGAAGGTGAAGGTAAGCGAAGAGGATGGGGGAGATAGAGTCAAGGGGAAATTTAAAACTAGGGTGGCCGGCTCCAAATTTTTGGGAGAAAAGAAGAAAATCATTTAACCTGAATAAAATTTTGCAATAAATATGCAAAACATTTGTATAATATTACAAATAAAACCATAAACATGTTTGCTATCCAGTTAATTCATACTCATTAATTCTCACTTTTCTTATGTATTTTTTTTTCTTTGCTGATGCTGTTGTTGCTGGTGCTATTGTAATTGTTGCAGCTACTGTTGTTGTTGCGGCTGCTGTTGTTGTTACAGCAGCGGCAAAGATGGTGTAACAACATACGGCTGCTGTAGTAGGCTGCCATGTTGAAGCAGCAACATATGGCTGCTGTGGTACCACACCCGCAGCAGCATAAAATTGACTTGGATCTACTCCCTGAGTAGACCAAAATGCCTGGGGTGGCCTTGATGGTATCTGTGGTACCAGCTGAGCAGAAATATGTTGTTCACCATTATAACCACATGGATTCATATTTCTATACATATTGTACATCTATTTATAAACATAGTAATTATCAATTACAAAACATTAATCAAAGTTTTATTATAATATAAGTAATAAATAATACTGCTGAATTCAAAAATGGGCAAAGTTAATGAAATAATAACTAGATACAGTAAAGTTTATAATAACATTTTTTTAACTAGTTAAAGTTAAAAATTAAAACCAGATTTTAGTTAACAACTTAACTCAGTTAATCCAAAAGTTGAAGTTAATTTTTTTTTATCTTTATTGGTATATTTTTAATTGTGTACCTACATCAAAATTATCTTTTAATTTAAAGTTACAAAATACAATAGTTACCTAATTTAACAAAAAAAAAAGATTTTAAAAGCAATAAAATATGATTTGTGAACAATAAATTATTAAATCTAGTCTCAAAATAAATCTTTACTATCTATTTTATTTAAATAAGAACCAATTCTGTACAACACACATAACTTCTATGATATTATTTTTTTTTATTAGAATTGGTGTTCAAACGTTATTGCCATATTATGTTTATCATAACTATATTACTATTATGTATTATGAATACACAATGTTCAACATATAAATATTTTGAAGTTTAAATTATATTATTTTAATAAGTACCTACTTACCTACTTATAAATATTATAAATAGTACCTATACCCATTTATAAATACATAATATGGTACACTATAGTACCAGGGATGGGTAACTGACGGCCCACATCTCGCCCACCGTCCCCTTTTTATCCGGTCCAGACTGTCTTTCGACATTTTTATCATCGAAAAATGTTAGTTAATACTAACTTAACTTTTTAACATAACTTTAACTTATTAACTAGTTGATGCCCATCCTTGGCTAAATTAAATATTTACGAATTAAGAAAAATAAAATAATTAATGATCTGGAATATTTTTTATTTAAAACATATTATGTAGGTAAATGTTTCATTTAATTTGTAAAATTTTAATTCCTATGTTAAATACGGTTGACACTGACATCTACATATTGTTAATTCAATTTTTTAGTTGTATATTATTGTAAAACTATGAAATAGCAATAATTAATTTTAAAACTATTATTTTGTCGTTTCGGAATTGGTATATTATTTTAAAACAACTGACAATATTGTATTACAATATCGTTGTTAAAATTGTTAATAATTACAAATTTCAAAAAACAATAATTACGAGTAGGTATCAAATTAATTTTGTAGATACCTACTTCGTTTCCGAATTTTCGAAATAGGTAGAAAAATTTAATTTTAGATCTGTGCGGATTTTATTTTAAAATATCTAAAAATTATAATTATGTACCTACTTATAAAAATGATTAACTATTACAAATTTAAAAAAAGAAGAACCATGTGTAGGTACCTATTGAATTATTTTTATACTTCGATTCTGAATTGAGTATTTCACTAATCTAACAGTTAACTTTATTTGTATCTGGGTAATTTAAAACTACCAAAACAAAAATATTTAAAGTGTTTTACCCTCCTAAAATTTTAATCCAGACGAAAAATGTATTTATAAACAATATTTTTTTAATTCTAAAAATGTTTAATCATTAAAATTAAAAAAAAAAAATAACGAAGAAAACAACGTGTTTTCACGATTTTACATTATGTACCTGTATATTATGAATAAATAATATTTTGTACTTACTTTAAAATATAATCGACTGCAGCAGTTAGTGCGTTATACGTGGACATATGGTAGATATATTGTATATTGTATTTCGTCAATAGACAAAAATTGTCATAATCGATTATTTGGTTTATCCAAATAATAATCTACTTTTGAAATAATATTATTTTCCTTTTGTAACGTCATAGATACCGGAATATAACTTTTACGTCTGCGGTATCGGTCATGTGGTGCACAACAGATGGCGCTCAAATCCTGGGATGACTACCGACGCCCTACCTTGCGCAAAACCCTTAATAATTTTAATAAAACATCCAATGTATATATAAATATAGTTAATTAAATAATTGTCATTATGTAAACAGCGTACATCAGTTTTTATAGTTAATAAGGTATTAAATAAATATTAATACTAATATTTGTTAAGCTTGAATTGTATACTCATCATATAAAACGGGGCCGACCGATGATAAGTATAGGTAAAATTCAAGCTAAAAACATCAATAAGTATCACGTGCGCGGCACCGCAGTGGGACCCACCACGGGCAGACCCGCACGGGGCACTTCCACCACGCTCCCCCCATCACCCACCATTCACCCACGCGCTACAGGCCAATCTCTTCCGCTAGTTACCGCACCGGCGGTAACCCGTCCCCCTTCAACCATGGGCAAGGGGAAAGGCAACAAGCGACAACTCCAAGTAAACAACCCTCCAGCCAAAATAAAAAAGGTCGACACTAAGGCCTCTGACTCGTCTGACACAGGCTCAGACATTGACCTCGAAACTAATTCATTTCAAACTTCAATCTCTAATAACCCTGTCAACTCAAAATCCGATTTTGGCAAAACCCAAGATTCCTCATCCGATGGAGACTTTTTCGCATCAGACGATGATCTGAAAACTATTGCAACAGACTCAGACTCCGATACTTCAACCAAATCTTGTACTCCCGTTCAAGAAACCGATAAACGAAACAACAACCATCCCCCAATCAATAATATTCCTGACCAACAACAAACAAAGAAAATCCGCATTCCACCGATCATTCTAACACCCGCTCTTTGGCGTAAAGCTGCCCCACAAATATTCTAAAACCCAGCTAACAAACCGGCTCAGCTGACCGCCAAAACTGCTTCTGACGGCAATGTTCATGTATCTGCGATAAACGTAGACCAATTTAGATCAATCCAACGCTCACTTTTAGACCAAAACATAGAATTCCACACATTTAAACTCGCCGAGGAAAGATCTGTAAAGGTAGTAATCCTGGGTGTACCCTTAGATATCTCGGAAGAGCAACTCAAAACAGAATTAGAAAACCGTAACTTCGATGTCAAACTTGTAAAAAGATTCGGCCGTCCTGATAAGCCGATGCCAATCTGCATGGTTATGTTATCCCATGGTGACAACTTTAGAGACATTTATGATCTCACAAATTTATTCTACGAGTAAAAACTTTCAAGAAAACAGGCTTAGCACAATGTTACTTATGCCAAAGATTTTACCACGGATCGTCTAACTGCGGCCACCCCCCAAGGTGCGTTTAGTGCGGAGGCAACAACCAGACAAAGGAATGTAAGAAAACCCTTGAGGAAAGGGCCACATGCTGCAACTGCGAAAACCCCCACACGGCAAACTTCCGAGGATGTACTTTCTACATTCAAACTATCAAAAATGAAGAAGAAATAAAGAAAACCCCGCCCACCTCTAAAAACCAAAACTTCGCGCCAACTCAGTCCATCCAATTAAACCCAACCCAAAAATCAAAAATTTTTGCTAATGCTGTTAAAAACCACACACCAACACCAAAAATAAAGGCAGATCAGGTAGTCAAACTTCTAACAGAACTGTTGAACGTCATCACCACAACAGACGACCCAAAAACTCTCATGACAAGCACCATAAAATCCTTCATCCAAATCTTATCACACTGCAATAAATAACAATAGTCCATTGGAATGCAAACGGCATTGCCAATAAACTCAATGAATTACACGCCTTCATTCAAAATACCAAAACAAACATCATCCTTTTAAATGAAACACACCTTCTTTCATCATCTAAACTAAAAATCCCAAATTACTACACTTACAGAAACGATCTCACACCCAAACGCGGTTCAAGAGCCCATGGCGGCACGGCGGCGGTGCTAGTCCACCGTAGCGTAGTTCATAAACACATAGAGCTGAACACTTCAATACAATCAACTTCTATCCTAATAAAAACAAACAACATTGAAATATTAGTATCTGCTGTATAAAAACCCCCAAATGCCGTTTTAACTCCAAAAGACCTAGATACTCTGACCACCAGCTCTGAATGGTCAATAACAGCGGCCGACTTAAACGCAAAATATCCCTTGTGGAACAGTCATTCAATAAACCCCGCGGGAAAAATATTGTATGACCACGTCCAGAAAAACGACTACGTGGTGCTAGCACCAGATACCCCAACGCACTTTCCGTCATCGCCGAAGTTCAGGCCAGATGTGCTTGATATTGGTTTGTTACGCATCCCTTTATATGCGCAAGTTCACAACCTTAACGACGTCTCCTCTGACCACAATCCGGTCATGTTTGAGATTTCTGCTACTCCTATTTCGACTTCCCTGCCAAAAACAGCGAGACAAATTAACTGGAAAAGATTTCAACAAACCATGCACAACGCCTAGCTTACAACAAATCCGCCCACAAACAACCACCAAGAAATAGACACAGCAATTTCCCACTTCACACTAACAATTAAATCCGCCGTAGAAAACAGTGTTATCCCTGCCAATACCCTAACTAAAAAACGTGGCCTCCCACCAGAAATCATGCTTGAAATACAAGAAAAGAACCGCTTGCGCCGCCTTTGGCAAAGAAACCGTGACTCGGCCATAAAAAGAGTATTAAATTTCAAAATAAACTTTATTAGGAACATTCTTAATACTCATAAACAAGATGAGTGGGACATCTTTCTCGACTCCCTAGACCAAAAAGACGCATCGCTGTATAAACTTAAAAGCTCATCAAGAACCTAAATAAGAAAAAAAGCCCTAGGCGAGGACGGCATTACCAACGCAGCACTCAAATTTCTTCCTCCAAAATCTATACTAACTCTCACAAAAATTATAAACGCATGCTTAAGACTCCGGTACTTACCTCAATCTTGGAAAAAGGCAATTATAATTTCAATTCCAAAGCCAGGAAAAGACCATCATATTCCAGAAAATTTTAGACCAATAGCATTACTCTCTTCTATATCCAAAATATATGAAAAAGTCATCCTAAATTCTATACATGCCAATCTGTTGGGTAAAATCAGAGAAGAACAACACGCGTTTCGAGCAGGTCACTCCACTACCTTACAGCTAGTAAACCTTGTAGACCAAATTAGCAAAAACTTCAACAACAATGAGCATACGGCCGTGGTGGCTTCCTGGACGTGGCAAAAGCCTTCGACCGAGTATGGCATGATGGAGTAATACACAAACTGGTCACCATGGACCTTCCAATGCAAATCATCCAAATCATCGACTCCTTCTTAACAAACAGTACATTTGCGGCGAAATGCGACAACGTAATTTCATCCAATCGAAAAGTGATGGCGAGTGTACCACAGGGATCCTGCCTCTCCCCTACGCTATTCTCCATCTACACGAACGACATACCAGTGCTATCAAAGGCAATTGTGGCTCTCTTCGCGGATGACACCTTGTTCTACGTGAAGAACCATAACAGTAACATGGCCATTATCCACTTACAGAGACAAATTGACATAGCATCTAGTTGGTTTAATACGTGGCGTATGCAACTAAATGTAAATAAAACAGTAGCAGTATTCTTCAGCAACAAGCAAACCAGTTCTACACGTACACTAAAACTAAACGACACCGACTTAAAATGGGAAAACACAGCTAAGTACTTAGGAGTCACATTCAACAGGTCACTAAGTTTCCGACCACATGTAGACAATATTATCAGAAGAGCGACAAAAATACTCGGTGCATTATATCCCGTACTAAATAGAAAAAGTGCAATTCCAATGGAAAAACGCATTCGCCTACTCTCCATGTATATAACTCCTATCCTTCGTATGCCGGAGCTGCATGGGCCCCATTCATACCACGACACAATGGAAACGTATAGAGGCAGTCCAAACAATTGGTCTACGCACAATAACCGGGTCACCAAACTTTTTAAGAAACGAAGTCCTCAGGAAACAAACACGCAAAACAACAATTCAAGAAAATATTAAGAATCAAGCAAAAGCAATGTTCTACATCAATTCACTGTCGACCCATAAACACATCCGCGAACTAGGACGTTTGCCCACCCCAAAACAAAAAACTAAAAACAAAACCAAACCCAGACCCTTAACATGGGCGCAATCATCTAAATAAATTCCCTCGAACCACAAAATCATTCGTCTAGCAAAGGCTAACGCCTGGAATAGAAAATAGGTCAATTGACCGTCCACACAAATTAAAGCAAAGCTAAAAATCACCTTGTTCGCATTCGGTGAATAAATATATATATATATATATATATTTACAGGTCCAGCGGCGTTTCACTACCTTTTGGCAGTGCAGCCGCGTTCAGCTAGTAATTGTATATATATATAGATATTCATTCACCCTTAATACCACAATACGCCACAACGGAGGTTCGTGTTCAGGCGATTGTTGATTTTACCTTTTTCAACGGTGTTTCAAAACTCTGCAGCCGTGTTAAAAAATTCAAGTAAAAGTGTGTTTTTGTTTTGTTTTGGACTTCATTTATCCGATGTACAGGTAATCATTATATATATTTGTTTATTCTG
>JAIPRL010011953.1:0-12707 GCA_025469235.1 Pemphigus obesinymphae
GTATGTATGTATGTATGTATGTATGTATGTATGTATGTATGTATGTATGTATGTATGTATGTATGTATGTATGTATGTATGTATGTATGTATGTATGTATGTATGTATGTATGTATGTATGTATGTAATATGTATGTATGTATGTATTTATATATATTTTTTTTTAATTTTATCGTCGTTAACAAAAACGAACAGAGAGCGGCCGGATTGGCAATGGTTGATTCTCCCCCTCCAGTTAATAATCACTGCGCTATTACGGAGGCAATTGAGGGCTTAAATAAAAGATTGGTGTCCCAGGAAGCGGTACTTAAGAAGTTAGCTAAGGCCATGGTTGATAAGCGTGACGAAGGGCGGGACGCAGGCGGATAATCATCTTGGTCGGAGGCAGTCAAGCGCAAGCCTAAATGTACCGCCGAGATCACGGCACCAACGACGAAGATCCGCTTGGTAACCACTCTCGTCCTGCAGGACAGCCCCTCCGAGTCCTACACCGACGTCACCTTACCGCCCGACCCGTGGGCCGTCCGACAAGGTGCCACGAGGGGGCATCGATCGCTATTGACGTTGTCGATGGGGCATTCACCCTCCTCAGAGTAGCTTTTTACATTTTTTGTCTCTGTACCAGTGGCACATTGGTATCCATAGTGTAGTACAGGTGGATGACGAGTTCTTATGGTAGCCGCATGTCCGGTACTGTCCAAACACTCAGTCACGTTAGCCGTCCGAAGACGTTGCCCATCTGACAACACGAGGAGGTGTGACGAGGAAACTACAGTCATATTGCTATGGCTGTGGTTTCGCCAGATTACAAACAATATAGTATACATACACTGGAACCGATACGACCAAACTGAAAAAAAAACTATCCACATTTTTTTGGTTCCGAATATTGGATCCAAAACTGGTTTTGATTTTTTTCGGGTTCAAAACCTAGTGTTTTGGGTTCCGATTACCGGGTCCGGAAACGGTTTTGAGATTTTCCGGGTTTCAGGTAACGGGTCCGAATATGGTTTTGAGTTTTTCCGGATTTCAGGTAATGGGTTGAAAACCGTTTTCAAATTTTCAAGGTTACCCGGTTTTCAAAACCAGTTTACAACCTATTTTGATTCCCTAATATAATTTAGCATTGGCGAATAGTAATAAATTTACAACATGGAGACATAGTCCCCCTAAAAAAAAATTATAAAAAAATTACAAAAGGTATAAAGTTTTGAAAATTCTTTAGCCACTTTTTCTCAAGCAAACTATGATTAAAAACATACATGACTGGATCATAATTATGTTGAGGATGTAAGTTCCCAATAAAAAAAACCTGTATAACTGAGGAATTGTTTCTGAACTCGTTTATTTTATTTTATTTCAATTTGAAGTGAAGGGTTCCAAACTATCAAGCCGTATTATAGAACAAATTTTACTAGTTCGGAATAAAGGGTTAATAAATATAGAACCAAATTGAATTTAATAGTATGCCGTCGTATAATCCCAAGAAACCGTAAGGCCTTATAAGTAATACATTCAATATGTGATCTGAAGAATAGTGAAGGGGAATATATGAATCCTAAATCTTTAATCTCGAAAAATCAATTTAAAGATGAGCCAATACGGAAGTATTCGTGGTCAACAATTTCACGATATCTAGAAAAGGAAATAACTTTGCACTTATCATAGTTAAGAGTCAGACCCACAACCTGACATCAGTCAGCAAAACTATTTATCTACGATTAAAAGACACCACACTCTCTTTTGCGAAATAGTAGTATGTGACAAGAGTGGATATTCAATAAGAGTGTATTAATGTAAAGATTAAACAGTAATGGGGATAAATACCCAACTCGAGGAATTCCTGATGATACCTTGAATTTTTTTGATGTAAAACCAAATAAATGAATAAATTGCCATCTATCTAACAAGTAATAGTCGATCCATTGACAATTGAAGATCTACAATACCTAGTTTCCTCAAGATATAGATAAAGTGAGGTATGATAAACTGCCTCAAATGCATTTGAAAAGTCAGTGAAGATAGTATCAACTTGTATTCTGTATTCTGTATCGTCTTCAAAATCATCGCAAATAAAGCAGGAGATATCTACCGAGCTACTTATTAGTTATTGTATAACGACCGGTAGAAAAGCCATGATGATTTATTGACAATGTAGATATTGTGTTATTTATAAAAATATACCTCAACAATGATGGTTTTTTTAAGTCTTAGTAGAAAATAGCAACAAATAAAATAAATAAAAATAATAATAGCAGAAAATATTATGTGTATCATAAAGTATATTAATTAATTTATAGTTCCAAAAATATATTTTAATAATTTGAAATATTAAAAATATTTACATTATAATTTGTAGCATTGGTTGGAACCAGTTTTGGACCCGGTTTGAACACCAGAATTTAAGTAGGTACCTGAACTATAACTATAACCGGATTCTGGAACCTAAAATTATTAGAAGAGGAAATTCACTAAAATTCACTTCTCCTTAATTGTACCAATAACTTTTTGTATCGGTAGTATAATATAAATAATAAATAGCACTTTTATATTCACAATACGTACAGATCTTATTTATATATTCGTTTTTTACTCAATGAAATATAATTAGAACTAAACTATAGGTAGTGAAAAATTTCTAAAAATTTTATAAACATATAGGTATGTGAAATTACTTCATTTTTCAACAATTTGTATACTTTTTCTGAATCTGAACAATATTTCGCTCAATAAGAAATAAAATCCATGTAATTATTGGGTTAAAATAATGAAGAATGGAATACCTACTATTTTTTAGTGGCGAGAAGAATGATAATAACACTTTTTTTAGGACTCTAGGTCACGAATATTATTGATATATAAAAATGTAACATTAAATTTATAAAATATTTCAAATAATTGCAAACGTTTGTTATATAGATACCTTTGTTTTTATGAAAACATATGCCTAATTTCAAATTTAAATTCAAAGTAATTTAGCGTGAAACTCATTGAATAATTATTATACTATCGTGTAGATATACGTATTTTTCTTTTATGATATTGAAATTTACTTTATACAAAAATAGAATACCGCTTACATTATAATATAAAATACTTGATCTTTAATAATATATTATCAGCTATAATAATAGTATTATATTATTATGACGTCCCTATAATGTGTTTCTTTGTAACTATTAATCCTATATTGTGTTGTATTGTCGCGGTTTCAACGTTCGGGTTTAGTAAGTAGGTACCTATAGATATATAAACCACAAATTGAATTACATTTTTTATTAGAAACTTGAAAGGTTTGTCACTCTAACCAGTCTAACCGATATTCATACATTTTTGGTTTGACAAAGAATGGAAAGTAGGTATATAAAAGGATATAATATCATAATATTGATAAAAAAATATTATATTATAAGACTCGTTTAAATAAAAACAGTAAAAAAAAATTCCAGGTAATTAAATATATGATCTAATGTGCTTGCAGTAGATACTTTAATTTAGTAAAAAAAAAAAAAAAGAGTATTCAAAAAAAGATTATTAGTAATAACTAGTTTCGACTGTAAATCATCATTAGGTTATATTTTAATAATAAAACAAAAAAAGAATAGGTACCTATCGGCGATTTAAATATAAATTTATACATATGCGATTTTAAATCGTAGTAAAGTTATTTCCATATTATTATAATTCTGATTATAACAACACAAAATTATTTATAAAAGTTCTAATAAAATATACACAATAATTCGTAAATATTATTCATTATTTATTAATAGGCCTTGGATTTTAATAATGTTCTGAATAAAAAATCAAAAATACATATTTTATAACTTATAATAAAAACTTGAAACATTTTAGTATTTTTGGTTTTTGATAAATTATATAAAAGAAAAAGAAAATGAAAAAAAAAAATGAAAAAATGCTCAAACAGAAAAAGCATTAATATGATCTAAAAACTCTGTAAAAAGTATACACATTTATTTAAATTCATTTTCTATTTTTTTACTATTAATAACAAGTTGAAATGAAATGACTATAATTCATAAGTTATATCTCGTTAAATATTTAATTAAAATTTTATATTCTAAAAGTAAATAGTTTTTTTTTTTTAAAGAAAATGATAAAAAAATTACCTGAAAAAAAAAATCATTTTTAGAATATTATGTTCGTGATGCCTTTAAATCACATTTATAACTTAGTAAAAACTGTATCAAGCATTAAAAATAAAGATGCAAAATTCATTTAAATCCCTAACCTACTAATTATTATTATTATTAGTCGTATCTTATTTTTTCAGTCAAGTAAATAGTTGAAAGCCCTTTTTAATATTAAAAGAGATAAAAGGCGTTTATATAATATATGTCAAATTAAATAAATTTAAATTTTATAATTATTATCGATGATATTATCTGTATTTATATTATTATCCTTAAGTATTATATACATATTATATTAATTTAATAATTTTAATTTTAATTTTCTTATATCAGAAGTTAAGAAGAGTTATTGATAGAAACTGCTTACAAGATATAGTATTTACAATATATAGTTTGGATTATTAGAATATTAAATATTTAAATATTTAAATTTTTTTAGTTTTATAAAAAATGTGGTTAAGACAGTTTTATCAATTAATAATAATAAATAATATTATTATTAAAGGCTAAATTTCCATCTATACTTAAAAATTTAATATGTAGGTGTAATATTTTTAGTAAGATCCGAATATGCCATCTACATGATATGTTAGACACAAAAAAAAAAATAATAATAAGAATAATAATAAACTATATTCAATATTCAATTTTTATAAACTTTCAGAAAATATTCTGCTCCGAAAGTCAAACATAAAAGGTTTATTTTAAAAAATAAGAAATGAATAGTCCATTATTACATTCAGTTATTATGTAAGCAACTATGGGGGAATGGTTCTGTCATATGGTGGTATGGCGGATTAAAACTATTTTGACGCGAGCAGTCCTTAATTTCATCTCGTTTTGTATTTATCGTTTTTTTATTTTTATTAAATTGAGAGGGGTTGATATGCTGATATTTTTAAGTAAGTGTGTTGGTCGTTGGCTGACATTTTCTGACAAAAGAGAAGTGGGATGTAAAAACTAAAAAGACAACATATGTATTGACGTAATACTTGAACGTCCATTAGCATTGTATACCTACCTAGTTGATTCAATATGGTTGATTTGATTTTAGTTGATTCTTTGCAAGTCTTATTGATTTTTGTTGAATTGAGTTTTTTTTAGTAACGTTGTATACCCATTATAAGACCAATTGTTTAAAATATATTATATGATTAGACTGATACTATTATTATTAATATACATTACATTTGTTAGTGAATATTTATTAAAAAATGTAATATAGTTTATTTATTTTCCGATAATTTATCGTCAGACAAACTCTTCAGTATCTATAAAAGGTGAGAGCCGTGATCATTCGATACTCCACATCTTATATGTACATATGTATATGTTGCAGCATAAACCATGGTCAGGCCTAATCATTAAATTTTATTTTCCAATGTATAAAATAATTATTTAAAACATTATCAAATTATCAAAACATACAATGTTTTATTGTATAACATCTCCAATTGAAATATGTCTTATAAACTACAAAAAAATCGTCTTATGATTTTTGTATGTGTTGTATAATATAATATTCTAAGATATTAATATTTCTTAGATTAGATTTATTTAATATTTATTAGATAAAAAGATCGAAAATATTATAAAAACCTATTTTTTATATAATTGCAAACATATTTTATATTTTAAATTTTCATTAAAAACGTTGCTAAATAATGCAAACATTTTACAATATTAATATCGTTATTTGAATTCTGTAAACTATTGCGCGTAACTCGAAATCATTTTATTTGTTCGAATATTCTAAACAAAATATTAAAAAAACATAAAACTTCAAAGTTCTGTTACTAATAATTATTGCATAACCTCGTGAATTATTGATAACTAAAACTTGAACGGTAACAATTGTTTACGTTTATATCGAGTGCATAATGATTAATAATATATAATAAAATAAATAATAATTAATATATGTAATAAAAATGTGTTATTTTTCATGAGAATATATGGTACAGGGATTGGAGATATTGTATAAACGAGGACAATTGTGGATTATAACTTTTCAAATTTATATTATATAGTAAGTGGTAAAGTCGGCCACAAGTCAAATATAAATTAGGGAGTTTATATTCGTCAAACATCAACATAATCATCTATATGCTCGATTGCATGTATTATATAATATATTTACTCATTACCATATGTAAAAACAAATATCAAAACGGTATGATTATATTTTAGCCAGCAGTTATTAAATAAAAATTATTTATTTTTGAATCATAAATTTGTTTTTGTTAATTAACTTGTATGTGTTATTAATTATATTATTATACAAAACATTAAATTATAGGCTAAATTATATAAATAAATAAATATTATAATTTGTTGCGATAATTAAATAATTATCTTTTTCAATATTGTCGATTACTGAAAAAAACTCGATTACTGGGGCTAATTGACACATGTCTGCAATGTATCCTAATAACGTAAAAATCGATATATACTATTGAGTAATGATATATTTTTCAATTTTTTTAGCAATGAGATAATACAAGAAAGAAAGAAATATTATACTTAAATTGCCCCTCTATGTAATCTATATTTAGCTGTACACCGAATACTATCATGATATTATATTAGTACTTACAAGTTACAGCTGCAAATACTTAAAAGAAAAACTATGAAACGAAAAAATGAAAGATTAAAGAAAAATAAATATTTAAACAAATGTTGACACACCTAAAACTTGAAAAAATGTTGCATATAATTGTATGTTTTATTTTTTAATGCCAGATTTGGATAGGCAGATGTTTTTAAAGTCATTATTATGTATCAAATATAGCCATAAATAGAAAATTTTCACTAAACGTTCACTGCCAATTCGTAATGTGCGGCGGGCCATTTATTATTATTAATAATAAATGTGTTTTCTTAAACCAATACACACACTTAATTTATACAAACGTTGCCGCGTCCCCCGTACAGTCTTTCGTGCACCGTTGGATTCTGTGCGTCTGTAACTTCTGAACCACTTATTATTTTGACAACAATTTCACAGATTGTTGTTAGAGATAACAGAAAGGTGTTTGAACCATTTGAGGAGTTTAAACCATGTCCCATAGGTGATACTGAATAGACTTTTTTTTATTAAATATTTTTATTAAATACACGCCATTTAAACTATGAACTACTATCATATATTATGAATGCTTTGTGACATAGCGTTGCCGCTGTTATCAAATGGATGAATAAATGAATCTAGAAAAAAAAGCCAAGAAAAAAAAAGACAAATTGTTTTAGTTTGGATTTCCTACATAATATAACAAAATAATGATAACTAGGTATTTTTCATTGTATTTGTTGTCTTTTTAAAAATAAATCATTTTCAATAGTCACAGATATAATAATATAGTATAGAGCTTATAGTCAATAATAATCTTTATAATCTTAATTTTTAAATTCTTAATATTAAAAAAATCTTGGTAATAGTGTATGGCATGTGCATTTGCTGTTAAAAAATCTGGAATACTTTAGTATATTCAATTACAATTAAAAAAATACAAAATTACAATGAAAAAAAATACTTCAACACAAATAGTGAATAAATAAATCATTTCAATAATCAGATATAATAGTAAAATAAAAATAAAAAAGAACAAAGTCTACGGTCATTAATAATCTTTAAAATCTTTATTCTAAAATTCATTAATACATATAACACATATTAGGTATAATATTATGATATTATATTATCTATGGAAATTGAATATTATTTATTCATAATAATGTGATTATACCCATATTACCTATATTATGAGAATTTAATAAAGATACCCAGTTATCATTATTTTGTTATATTATGAATAAAATCCAAACTAAAACAATTTGTCTTTTTCCCCTTGGCTTTTTTTTTCCTGTGACTTTTTTTTCTTAGGCTTTTTTTCCGTGGCTATTTTTTCCTATTACCGAACGAATACTGGAAAAACTGTTCACTTGCGAAGCCGGGTAATTCAGCCAGCATTATTATATTATTTTATATATATTCCATATACCAACATTCCAACACGAGCGTCTAGAGACAGCGCCTCTTATCTTATATTATTTTTTTATCCGTTATCAACTTATCAGTATCGTGCAGTACTACTGCTATTACGTATCAATTTGACTTATAGAATCGGTTAAGCCGTGGTCACACGGTGATAGTAAAACGCGATAGTACTATCGACTGCTATCACGATAGTGTACTATCACTATCATGGTGTTCACACCAATTATACCATTAGACGTGATACTGTGATAGTTTAACTATCATAATATGGAATTGTAATTGTTTTTTTGATTGCGATTATTTCTCAACTTATATTCAGGATCGCTTTTAAGCCAAAGGCAAGGAAACCTTTGGTATTCTTCCAAAAATGTTTGAATATTAAAGGCATCTGTATTCATTTTGATTTTAAATATAATTTATACAAATAATAATAAACAAACAAGTAATAACTATTAATAATAATAATGATAATAATTAATAATAATGAGTAATATTATAATAATGACTAATACTATAATAATTAAAATAATAAAATATAAAATTATGAAGACATAAGAAAAGAAAACAAAATTATAATATTGTGATAGTATGATAGTGTGATAGTTTGGTTCACACAATGAGAGTATACATGATAGTTACTTTACTATTGCGATTTCTACTATCAACTATCATGCATGCTTGATAGATGATAGTAGAAATTTCGATAGTGTGATAGTTATACTATCGCACGGTACGTACACATAATAATAGTTCCTATACACTATCACGATAGCAGCTGTCACCCAAACAATTATCGCGTTTTACTATCACCTTGTGACCACGGCTTTAAAAACGAAATTCAAATATAATATTATTTATTCGTAATTTTATTTAATTGTGGAGTTGGAAACAGTTTTAGGATAACATAAGTTATTTGTTCAATATGCCATCTACCTTATGTTTGGTAAAGTAGTATGCTACTCACCGATAAATTGTTACCTATCGAAAATCAATAATAGTTTTAATTTTCAGAATATTCGTAATGTGTGAATGTTATACAATATATATACTATATATATTATATATTATTTTATTTTATTTTTTTAATGCTTTTATATATAATATTAATAATTAACAAGTTTATATTTTTATTATATTATAATTTTGTATTTTTTTATATTTCTAGACCTAATATTATTTAATTCATAACGAACGAGTTTATTAAATACTTTGATTTATTCTAATTAACTAAATGTTTAATGTGGTTCAACAAATATATATACATAATATATTATTACAGTTTTATATTATATTATTCAAACTCGATGTTAATAGACATTGAAAACCAGAAAAACGCAAGTTCGGTAAAATCAATTTCATATTATTAGTGGTAATTTATTCATATACATCAATATTTTTAATTATTATTATTTTTTATATTATTGTTGACATTGTCTTTTCTTAGTGTACAATAGGCATTTTTTATTTATTAACAAATAAAAATAAATAATACTTTATTGAATTACTTGACGCGTACAAACTCAAGTGACATGATAGACAAATTATTAAAATATAATTCTGTTTGGTTTATGTTAAGTTAATTACCGCTAAGTGATAATATACGGTGGAGACACGGAATATCCTTCTGTGGTGCAGATTAGCAATGTCGTGTGATCGGTGACGGCGAACGCGATCGCATACGCTCCTGCGGTCCTGTTAGTCGACGGTACGTTGTACGGCGGACAGACACACGTGCGACTACACGACATTGTGTGCGTAACTGCGTAGGTCGAACACGGTGCACACAATACGTGTATTTTCCGTACACGTGTGTGAATGTCGTCGCGCCGCCGCCGACGGTGCGCACGGCAACAACGACGCACGCACGCCGCCGCACGTCGTATATTATATGGAGCGCGCCGGCCAAGACAACCCCGAGTGACCGGCGGCCGCCCGACCATGGTATCCTAGTCGGGCGCGCACGGTGAAACGGATCCGAAACGGCGTGGGAAACCGCGACGCGCACCACCGCGGTCGGCCCCGGGACACGGTGCCGCCCGGCGGCGTTTAACCCGGCGGAATTTGTGGGTAAAAACCGCCGTTTGCGTGCCAGGGTCCCATGCGGCCGACAGCGCTGCTCGGCGAACGCCGGTCTCCCGGGCCCACGTTGTCGTAGGTCGCGTCGCCGGGGCGGTCGGCGACGACGTGTCGATAACGTTAATATTTTATTATTGACTCGGTTGTTTTTTTGTGCTTTTTTTTCTTTCGGTTTCGATGATGCCATATCATCAAGACGCGGACGATTTTTCGATTTTTCCAATACACCCTTGCATTAGAATTTTTCATTTTTATCCACTACGAAATACGAAACAAAAAACAAATTATAACTGGGTAACGACGGACGGAGCCGATTTTTAATATTATATGCATTTTTACATATTTATTTATTAGATACTATTTTTACATTTTTACTATATTTAATACAGTGGCGTATTTACGGGGGGGGGGAGGGATTTGGGGGATAGATCCCCCCTTGCACTTCGACGATTTTTTTTATGGAAATATATAGTGAAATGAAAAAATATATGCCTAAGGGGGGGGGATAATATATATTTCCATAAAAATAAAAATCATAAAATGATATAATTCATAATACCTGTGTTACTATAGATAATAAAGAAATGGATTTCCATTCAATCAATTTATTTATAGAATATAGATAACAGCACGCCCGCACCGTATTCGTGAACCGCATGATCACCTCGGTCACCTTATGATTAATTATTTCATCCCCCCCCCCCAATAAATAATTTCTAAATACGCCGCTGATTTAATATGCATTTTTTATTTTAATCCGAAAATCGGAATTAATCAACAATATTGTGTGATGCATGGCTAAATAAATAGGCACGCTCTTATAAGATTATACTGCACACTACGTCATCTTGGGCAACATGGAATACAATATTATCATTGCTAATATTAATAACTTTTAATTTTGATTATTCGGCGGTTAGGTTATATGGCGGGAACGAAGTTTAAGCTTTTTTGGAGCGAAAACGCGCAGTAATAGTGAATATTAGAAACATGGCGATCATGCCTGTTTATTTAGCCATGGAATGATGTCTATTATCGTAAATTGACGGAAGAAATTATTATAAAAATAAACAAAATCAGATCATTGGTAAGTTACCGAATAATTATAAAAACACGTAAATATTATAATCCATACGACTATTTTACATATTTTGTAAATACGATATTTTCGATATATTACACTTATCATGAAAATTAGTTTGTCAATGAAAGCGAAAGCGGTGTTATTTGGACAATAACATTAATAATAACACGAGAGAAACGGTTATTTTTGTAAAGGTATGTTTATTGTAAAAATGGTTTAAAATACTATTTTAGAATATCATTGAATCACATTACAATGACAATATAATATTATGAAAAAACAAAACAATACTTAGCCACGCAGAAGACAGGAACGTTTTATTATTTTGTAACTGCACAGCAATAAATAAGTATTATATTGTTGCGAGAAGCAATATCGGAAAAATGAGAACAATCAAATTGATATAAACAAGAAAAATAATTTATATATATAATAAGAAAATGTTTTTTTTTTTTTTTTAAAAATCATTATTTTTAGTATACGAGTATTATGTAGGTACCTACTCGTATAAACACAATGGAAATAATCGTTAAATTAGTTTATTACTTTTCATAATTAGATTTTTTGTAGATACGAAATCGTAACCTACACGATAAAAGTAACTTTTAGTACCTAGAATGAATGAACACCTTAATATAATATTTTAACAGTCCGAATTACGATGTAGAAGAGAAGAGTTATTGCTACTTTGTACTTAATCTTTCAATATTACAAAATGGTACTCAAAAATCACGGCAGTAGTGGTATGGTTTAAATATTTTTTCGACGGGTATGGTCACCATTTACACCAAGACCACTTTTTATTTATAATTTGATGGACATTTACACAATTTTTTTCATTCAAATGTAATTTCAATAGGCCAAAATTTTTTTAAAATATAAATGTATGAATATTAATTCTATTTTATGCATATCCTTAAAATAAAAAAAGTTTTAAAGAGCACCAAGACTGTTAACCCATGCAAAAATTAGCATAATGTACATAATGAATTGATTGATTGAAAAATATAAAAAACTATATATTTATATTTTTTATATATTGCATGATTTGTTTATTTATTCCGTGTATTGAATATAGTACATAATATAATATTTTACATTACTATAAAATATTACGGAATGTACCGATTTTAATACTTGGAGCTAACAAAAAAAAAGTCATCAACCTATTTTTTACGTTGTCTTACTCGAATTTTTTTTTTTTTTTTTGCGAACAAGGGGCCCTTGATTTCAGGTGTGAAAATTATCATATAATACCTATAAGGCTACGTAAAAACAAAATATTTAGCACATTATTTCAAAGAAGTAATTTTTAAGTTTTTGAATTTTAAATTGAATTTTTAATATTTCAATACACAAAAAATATTCTTATGCAACTTATAAAAACTGTAATATA
>JAIPRL010011954.1:0-12707 GCA_025469235.1 Pemphigus obesinymphae
TTTTTTGGTAGTTTTTGCTTACGCATTAAAAAACTATTATGAAAATCGAAAAATGACCTCTCAAAAGTACCAACTAGATGCAATTTGCTACCAGAAACCGGGTATGAGTGTAAAGATCGGAGCACTCTTTCTGGTAGAAAAAGGGTTTACAGAAAAAAAAAATAAAATAAACATCATTGTAAAACCATAAGCTTCCTCGCTACGCTCAGAATCTAAAAATTTAAAACGGTGTGAAGTAGTAAACATTATAGGTGCTAAAAGGATAACTATGTGGATTTGAATAACACATTTTTAAATATCGTACTGCACACAATTTTAGGGGCTGATACAGTACATAATAATGTACCTACTGTAATATTATTATATCGTATGGTTCATACCAAAGTGGCGAAATATTATCCTTTACTAATATACATTAGGCCAAACCCTATAAAATGAAAATAATAAAATGTTAAATATTAATAAAATATATGTACCAGTCGATGATATTTTTAAGAATAGAGTACAATTTCATATACTTAACACTACTGTTAAAAACACTAGGACATTGGGGCGAAAAATGTGTACTGTCGTATGAAAAAACGTACGTCGGGTCGCCATAGGTATAGGGAGCGTGTTCAGCAAGATATTATACCGGGCAAAAATCGGAAATGGTGACGGTCATTTGGTAGTTTAAAGGTACGATTTGCGGCCGTATGTATCGATAGTGATGTGACGAATATACGAAAGAAGAAGTGATACGACGACTAGAGCACAGACGAACTGAAAACCCACCATTAGATCCGTCCATGAAGTGGTTTCAAGCGAATTTGGTAGGTGATTCAAGATCAATCATAAAATATGGCTCATCCAGGAGTAATACATATTTGAAATAAATGATTCTATATAGGAATAAAATTTAGTGGACATTAATACAAATTTCGGTTTATAGTTGTAAGTACAATATATTTTTGAAGTAGCCAGATTGTGGAAGCGAATTAGACCGTGATATCAGAATAGTGTGTACAATTATAATATAGATAGGCACTATTCGAGCACAATACATTTTTGTGACTGGCGACTAAATTATTCTTGTCGTTTGGCCATTGTCAATTTTGCAAATTTTACGAACATACGTAGTGAAAACAAAAATTTGAGTCAGATGGGTGCGGTTGAATCTGCGTACTTACGGAAACGATTATTTTTTGGAATGATTTTACAAACTTTTACAAACGAATACGTACAAAATAGCGGTGTTACCAGGGGAGTCATCGGGCCATTAACCCCCTTCCCAACAAATGTGTCAGACATTACTTCGGTACTGAGGTTAGGCATTGTTTACGACGATTAATAGGCTGATTTTTTTGCACATAGCACATACCTATACATAAATCAATAAATCATACTACCGGAAAATTCATTCCATTGTTCACGCCTCCCAAACCAAAAAAAAAAAAAAAAAAAAATGGTTACGCCAATCGATTGTAGCTATATTAAGTGTAAAAGAACGTAAAAAAAGTATATTTCACCACAATTATCTCATTAAAAAATGAGAGAATGAAATAAACGTATATGATAGAATATCGATTACTCCTCGGGTATAAAAATAAAAACGAAAAAGAGGTAGGTATGTCATGAAAATAGAGAATCAATTCGACGTCTACTGGAAGCAAATATTCTAAATATTTTTTGAAAAACGTGTGTATATGTAGTTTGTAAGTATATACTTGTAGGCAAATGTGGGGAAATTTAACGATAAAATCAAGTATACCTAAAGTTAAGTTAATTCAAACGTTTATTTATTAGTTATGAATTAAAAGTAAATTAATTACTGACATGACTATAGTTGAAGTTGAGCAAAAGGTAAATTTTTTTCCATAGTTACATATTTTATACCTAAATCAAACAATTCGTTTTATTTTCATAATAACGGCAATAGTGTAGAGTTGTAATCACGGACCAATATCTATACTTAACCATTTTATATTATACAACATTCACAGACCAAGGAAAAAAAAGTTTTTGAAATATCAATATTTTTTACAATCTATTTATTCAATATCCTGAATAAATAATTACTTAAAAAAAAAAGCCCATTGGATAATTTACAAATAATTTATTAGAATTTGACTAATTTACGATCAATGGTTCCTAAAGTTTATTATAAATAACGGAGGACAGTTTTAATAAGTGTACTTAATGCATATACCCGTATTATAAAATAGTCAAAATTAATTGAGGACACGAATAACGATCAACGTAAAACGGTAAAATAAATAAACAATGATAATCACGGTTCATATATATTTCGTTTACCTACGAAAACAGTAGTTTAATCACATTTTGAGAATCTCTGATAAATGTATAATATTAAAATTATTATAACTTCTTTGAAAATGAACATAATATGGTATATATTTTTAAATTTCTGAATTTCTCTTTGGAAGTACAATAGAAAAGCAATTTTACGTTTTAATTTTTTTTTGTCACGTTATCATATATTGAAATTAAGTCATAAACGCATATATTGCGTCAATGGCAGTGAAAGGGTTAATAAAAAATCATTAGTTAACTAATACGTTTCATTTATTCAGTGTATTTTTTTTTACCTAATAAATTTATTTGATTCTAAGTTAAATGGTTTTTCCTTCACATACTCTGATCGAATAATCGACTAGTTATTAACTTACTTGTAGTTTTTTTTCAATTATCTATAATAGATATACTTATATATTCTATAGACAATGTGAAAAGTTAACTGCAGTACACAAAAGTAACTACAGTTGAGTTGAAAAGTTCACAATAACTTAACTACAGACATATATAGTTGATGCTCATTTTTGAGTACGGGTACATTATAGTAAGTTAGGGTGCCCGTACATCCCGTTTTTGTTGGATTGTCTTGCTTTTAGAATTGGTGTTCCATTTTTGTCCCGCTTTTTGCTGATCTACTGTTTTTATAAGGGATTTGAAAATCTTTGTAGGAATATTTTTAGTGACCTTTTTTTTATGAAAATTCTGGCCATAAAATTGACGAACGACCATTTTTTGCTTATTTATCCGTTTTCAAACGAATTCATGAAAAATGGGTGCAAAATTACTACTTTTGATTTTTTTTTTTATTGTCCCGTAATATGGTCACTCTACGCTATGGCATAGATAATGATCTCATCTATAAATTTGATTATATATAGGTCAATTTACACTAATATTAAAAACGACAAATTTGTGATAAAAACGATGAACATAAATTTGGTATATTATCAGTTGGTTCGATGGACACGGCAAATTCAGGTATCACGTTCTCTTAAGAGCAGGCGCACACTACAGATTTTTAATCGGCCGAAAATTTTATCGGTGTCGTGCTGTAATGACAATTTATCTCCGACCAAATCATTTAGTTTGTCGTTAGTGCGCACACTGTTTTATCATTTTATCAAGTTATTATTATTAAATAGTGTAGGCCATTTTTGCATTTCATCGATCATTTGTTCATAATCATATCGAATGATCCTAAAATTAAATAAGTAGATATAAGAACGGATAATAAAATCCAATTGTATTTTATACGAATAATATAATTTATAGCATAGACAAATACCTAATATATATGTATATATAGTATTATGTATGATAAAGTGGTTAATAATTTTTTAGGTTAAGTTTTAATCGCGACAAAGAGTGTTATTGTACCTCATAAACATAGCACGGCCAACTGTTTAGTTCGTAATGCTTATATAAGTGCAATGTTGATTATGCAGTCGGCCGAGAGTTGACCGATTTTTTTATCAATAGAGAATCGCGATACCCTTTTGATAGTTTAGTTGGTCAATTTTTTATCAGTGTTTCATACCAATCGTAAAACCGATCAAATTATCGGCCAATTAATAATCTGTAGTGTGCGCAGTCTCTATCTTTGATCAGGTAATAAAGTACTTATACTGAAAACTCCCTTTATAGATAATATAGAACAAAAATGCAATTTAAATTCAAAATAATACGAGCATATTAAAAAAATAACCAACTTAAAAAACGAATTCACATACTATAATACCGTGCGTAAAAAAGATGTGTAATTGATTGCTATTTAGTCTAAAACTTAGTGCGATCATAGGAGATTTTTTTGGGTAAATTCCAAGATAATTTTTCTCTATATCGTCATGATCCAAAACACTTTTATTTACATTAGCCAAAGCTAAACCATTTAATCTTTCCTCACCCACAGTTGATCATAATAAGTATGTTTTAAGTGTTTTGAGGTGAGAAAATGTTCGCTCAGGTGTGGCATTATATTGCACAAGTTAAGTAACAGCTAATATTATAAAAATAATACTTAAAATTTGACAATTAAACTTACTAAAAACTTAGCTATTGGTCGGCTAGCGGGTTGATTTGGGCACGTGATCCTTAATTCTTAATATAATGATGAAAATTTAGGGGAAATTTTAGTCACGGTCCATTTTTAGGGGAATTTCATAGGAAATTTATTTGTGAACATACAAGAAAAATAAAAATGATAAATTATTTAAAAACGATTACAATACATTTTAAAAGTATTTAAAAACTGGTCCTTTATCAGATACATTTTTATTATTACGACGTAATCACGACGTTTAAATAAAAACATATAATGTCTATACATCGGTCTGGATCCACAGCTATTTCAATAACTCACTTAGGGTTTTTATAAGTGTTTAGTGATTTTAAAAGATAATGACCTTAACTATTAAAACTTGTACCTACTAAAGTAGTGAAACTATCGGTTCAAATCGGTTAATCGTACCGTTTTTGAAGGTATACGTCTCGTTTTCGTTCCATCATTATATAATATGATTTTTAGGAAAAAATGTATTTTTTTTTAAATTTTTTTTCTTTTTTTTATCACTTATCTACCGTTTTTCTAAATCTATTCGACAATTTTTATAGGACAATTTTGTACGATCTTGCGTGTTTTTTTTTTTTATTTTGCCTATTTTTACTTTTCAACGATCTATTTTTAGCAAGTACCGTTTTTCGATTTTCTAAATATTGTTGGGCCGATAGTAAGTGTGTATGTTAATATTACACTGCGCACAATGTGAACGTGTGTATATAATAAGTGATATAGTATATAATATGTGGTGGCGGACACGATGTTTCGATTCGGATGTCAACGGGCGGCGCACCGACTGGCTTATTCGTTCGTCTCCTCGGCCGATTGGAACAGCAGCTATGCGGAGACCGTGTGATCTATCATATTATATCTCGCGCGTCCGCCGTCTCACTTCATCTCCACAGATTTTCTTTCTACTCCGTCAACTATATATATAGTGTATATATATATAATATAGTGTATATATATATATAGTATATATATAGTATATACGTATACCTGTAATATTCTAACGACACGATAATAACAGCAACAATGATGCTGATGATGATAGTCATAATAATAATAATAATAATAATAATAATAGATCTCAGTGTTTCTACAAACCGTGTAGTGTGTCTGTTCCGCACCCAAAACGCCGGTAATTTTAAATGTGTTTACGGACCACTGGTACTAATCGGTCAACGATCTCTCTTGTCGCCGTCCACGTCGTGTTGTCACCGTCGTCGCCCATCACGTCCGACGCTTCTGCCTGCACCGCTTGTCGTTTTCGTTATTATTATTTTCGTTATTATCGTTATCATTATATATATATATATGTACCGATATCGGTATAATAATAATATAGATAGGTACCTACCTAATAAAAAAAAAAAAAACTAAAATTAAAAACGATTTTCTTGGCCCCCTCCCCGGGCCGCGACGACGTTCTCTTTTTCCGGCAATCTCGATTTTTCAAAAAAATTAAATAGGTACAATTTTTTTTTTTTTTTGGAACTAGGGGGCGTTCAAGTATTACGTAAGCGCTTATATGGGGAGGGGGGTCTGTCGTGTGCTTACATTTGCTGACAAGGGTGATGGGGGGGGGGATTAAAACCATGTTGACGTCAGTAGAAATTAAAAAATAATATATATATATATGTACATAAATATGTACTTATATTTGATCAAAATATGTAAAATTAAATTCAAAATATGGTAAAAAATTTTTCATTTTTTTTTTTTTTAATAGTGGAGGGTTGTGGAACACATTCTGTCGTAATTAAGTAGAAGGGAATCGGGCATTTGCTGACAAGGGGGAGGAGGAGGTCTAAGAAGGCCAAAAATTTGCTGACGTAATACTTGAACGCCCCCTCCCTATATATAATTTTTGATTGCCGTTGAAAACGACCGTCGGGAGACAACGGTTTATGTACAATAAATAGTCCCCTATATTTACGGTGGCTTAGGTATTGGTGTGGTTTTCGGAAGAGCTGTTTAAAAAAATGAAAGAACAACTAAAATTAAAATCCTTTTGATGTAAAGTGTTAAGAGGATGCATGTTAAGGAGTTTTGTATTGGCAATTTTCAAGAAGTTTTTTGAGTGATAAAAATTTTCAAAATACATTTTTAGAGGAATCTATAAGTACGAGACGTCATATCTGCTGTACCACTTTTTATGTTACGTAATCACGACATTGGTTCGAAAACTACTTGTGGCTTTCTGATTAAAAATTATCATAAATGTGAAATAATTACACGGAAAAAATAATATAGTTAATTCTACTATAAAAACAGCTGAATTAGGTATTATTTATACCAACTATACGGATAACTATAATATTAGTCAGATTTACTAAAAACTATAGTAACACAGACTAAAACTTTTAGTAATTATTAAAAGTAAACTATTCTATTTGTTTGAATAACTAGACAAAATAACGCGGACTTATAACCCGTCCGAATGTGGTTTGTTCTAGCTGTATAAGTACATTTTCTCCTTCACTTGTTGTAAATTCAAAATTTAAACAGAATATGATAGATGAGAAAATTTACAATTGACGAACGAGTTTTTACTTAAAATAATATTTGAAACTTTTTTTAAAATTTGAAAATTTGGAAATTTGACGTTTTTAATTACAATTTTTAGATGTTTACGTATATTTGTCAAACGAAAACTCGATGTTCGGCAACAGTACAAATTCTCATCCTTTATATTTTAGTGTAATTATTTCTCTTTTGTGATCGTTTTCGTTCAAACCGCGATCTGCAGCAGAAAGCCACGGGTAGTTTTTGAATAAATGTCGTGTGATCACATCGTATGGGTGACGATAAAAAGTGGTACCTATATGTGGGACACGAGACTATTTTTAGACTGCTTTTAAAATGTATTTTAATATTTTTTTAATCGTTAAATTTTCACTATTCGAAATACCACTTAAAAATTGCCTGCACGGTACTACACCTAACCTCCAAAACGTAATTTCCATATGATTTCCCACAATAATTAATACAATATATGTATACTATATCATATAATATACATTTAGGATCGTGAGAAAATACGATTTTAAACGATACATTACGTAATGCATGTGACCCAGTATAATGGCAACACACATCGAACACTAATACGGTTAGTTTACAATACCTAACACTACTAAATCAGTACAGTCGTATATAATTGTAAAAAATAAAAAAAAAACGTTGGAATCGTCAGTTTTCCAACCATATTATTAAATGGTATCGTATACGTAATGATAATAATAATAATACGTGCATTGGGATAATTTACGCGCACTTAACGGTAATTATATATATTATCTATCGATGCGGAGAGCGCCTAATCGCCTAATCGCCGGTCAAAGACGCAGTGCCACAAACACCGCGGCGGCAAACTTTCGTATAACAATAATATAATATAGACACGGAGAGGAGATATCGTAATATACACTTGACCGAAAACAATCGTAGAAAAAAAAAAATCGAGTTTCGCCATACTCAAGACCGTCTAATCGAATATATACAATAATATAATGTTCGAGTGTGTTATTATTGCGTTCGAATTACATTCGAACACAATTGAGTCATATATGACGTACACGATGAATACAAATAATACGCCTCGTTCATTGTGAACACGAGTTTTGTTTATACAACAGGTTTCAGCCCCCTTTCGCCCTTCCGAATTATTCACATAATGTTATTCCGAAAGTGAATCGTGAATACCGGCCCCCGAGCACACAATTCACCGTGCCAGCCCGGTAATAAAATTATACGTAAATAAGCGACGGTCGTAGTATTATAATGTACATTACCGAGTAGGTACGTTATACGGGAGGGGTGGGGGACCGGAAAAAAGTCCGTTTTTGACTTTGAAAACCCTAACACCCACCCCCTCCCCCCCCCACTCGAGCGAGCGCATTATCCCTCTGTCGGTATAACTATACCGCCGCGGTCGAATGACAGAACGTCACACACGAAGTCGTGACAAAATAAAATAGGTATTTCATTTTGACGATTTTCTGCTCGTTAGAATCTATATTCGAATAAATAACCTCAACAAGAAAATTATGGACACACATACATCATACGTACAAAAGATAAACGAAATAATAACGAACATTTATAAACTAATATTAATACATATTTATATTAAATTTTAGTACGTAAAATAGGTATTATGTTTGTTAATATTTACTGTATTCTGTAATAAGTATACGGTTAATTGATAATAAATGTACTGATAAGGAGCAAGACGGCAGCCATTTTAAGCGTATCAAAAAGTTGCTGACATACCTCTTTGTTTTGTCATGAGCGTACACTGACGCGATTATGCGTATACCGGATTTTCTTTCGCCAACGATAACAATATATGATAATATAATAGCTACAATAATAATATTGTCCGACACATTCAAGAACCAAGTAAATCGAAAATTATTATTCCAAAGAACTTGAATAACATATATACTATAATACTTGTTGCCGTTGTATTTTAAACATGAATTTTAACGTCTCCAAATATCGGAAATTTAATAAATTATCAGAAAATAAAATTACCCGGTATTGAAATGGTTATGTACATGGCGCCATGGCTAGCTAGGGCCCGGATGTTGATGACTTTTGCATTTTTTTCCTTCGGAACGTCTTAGGCGATGCTTTCCTAGCTAAAAATATGATTCGATAACGTACGAAACTGAATAACTAATTTTCATTTTGCATATTTTAGCATTTTTTGACATTTTAAGTTCATTTTCCGTTACTTTAGGTCACTTTTTTTAAAACTATTTTTCAATAATCGTCATAAAATTCACGAGTTTACTATTATTATTTTACGTAATATATTTTTTTTTCAATTATAATTTCACATTTGTGCATACATTTTAGTTTTAAAAAGTACATTGCATAGTAATTTGAGATTAACTGCAAATAAAAAATATAAAATACGTCATATAAATATAATACAATATATTTATTTCTTATTCAACTCCAAATTATTTTCATTATATTATGATTTCAAAATACACAGATTGTCACCATTATCGGATGTGATTAATTTTAATTTTCTAGATTAAAACCCGCAGTATTCAAAATGGGTTGTATATTCAAACTTCAATCAAATTATTTATTTTAATCAAAAATCGAAAATCATAATTCATAGTATTTTTTATTATATACTTTTATTTTTTATATAAAACCAATATTCAAATTCAAACTTCAATATAATAGGTATGTATTTTTAGTTATTTAATATGCATGTGTTTTATTTGTTTAATTGTGATTAATAAAATTAATAATTTAAGTAATTTAAACAATTTTAAAGGTTTTTTTTATGTTTTTAGTTTATAAACTACATTTTTTAATGGTATTTTTGTAAGTTTTGAAGGCATTTTTATAGGTTTTTTAGGGCATAAACATCCCGTCCCTAGTCATAACATAAATATTAACAATATAATATTTATTTTAGATTCTGAGTAGAGCGTAGAAACTGTTTTAGAATTATGTTTTTTTTTTTTTTTTTTTTTTTTTTTTTTTTTTTTTTTTTATTTTAAATAATTTTTGACCAGAATAACTTGATCCAATCGATACATATGTACCCATCATCTCCCAATTACAAATTTTATCTATATGGTACTTTCGAGAAGTCTCTTTACGATTTGTCGATAGACGCAAAGGAAAACTACCGCAACAAAAAAAAAAAAACCGGTCATTTCCATATAATTTTGGAAAAATATGTCCAGAAATTTTGAATTTTCACAGAGTATGTGAACACGTCATAAAATTTTCAAAATTATTTTTTTTTTATTATTATTAATTATCTAGAAATATTACACCGAATATTTGGCCAAAATCGATTTATCGAAAGAAATGATTTTTCATTGATTTAAAATTGAATATACCATGTACCGGTACCCTATCCGACAAGTGAAGTGCTTAACACCTTATACTGATTAGATTTTATATTCTGAGTGGAATAAGAAAACTAGTGATTTACAATGACGTTTATTTATTTTTTCTCTACCAGCGACTGTTCCAGAAGAAGTCAAATAGGTACTTTGGAAAAGTCGATTTTAGATTTCTCCAACAGTTTACTGCAGAAGAACTAGGTATTTTTTATAACAATTATAGGGGAAATAGCAAAATAACAATTAAAATTGTCATATGTTTACCTATTTTTTTTTTTTTTCTATAATATTATTATATTAGATCAAAGCTCTTCTCCGCATTTATTCAATGTAATGATTTACCATTGATATCAAATGCAGGACATCTGTCAAGAATATCCTGTTCGATTAGCGAATTGCTTCCACCCTTATTTTATGACACCTGACGAGCGAAGTGTATATTATATTTTTTTATTTCCTACTGCACGTGAAGATCGTAATTTAAATATTGATTTTCTTGCCCTTCTACTAACAAAAAAAAAAAAAAAAATAATAATAATAAAAATAATAATAATAATTCAACACATATTAATACGAATGTGATGGCCAAGGGCTACACTTTGAGATATATATGACTGTATCACACGTGGTTTTTAATTTTGAATCATGTTTCGATACTTTATATTGTATTATGTATCCGTATATGGTACCTAAGGACCTAAGTACATAAATACCCTATACGAATTTTTACCAAAATTTTTATTTTAATCTTATAATATAAATAGACAAGATTTCTAGAAGTTTTACAGAACAATATTATTCACGCCCGTCAACAGTACCTAATAGAGTTCAGTACCTACTTATATTAACTTTCACATTTCATTTTTGGTCTGAATTAGGGTCGTGTATTCATCATAGGCAAACCGTTCACCAAATTAACACAGATTTTTAAATAGGTAAACGTATTAATTACATCACACTAATTTAGTCTGTAATTATTGACAATAATGAAAAATAATTAACGTATAGTGTATTATGATATATACAGTAATATATTAACATTAAAGATATTTCAATTAATAAATACTAGAGGTCCCTATTTCACGTGAAGTTAATTTCACGTAAAATTAAATCACGTGAAATTAAATCATGTGATTATGTACGTGCAATTTAATTTCACGCTCTCCTCTCACACCAACGTTACGCCTTTCCGTTACATGTCACCATAACGCCTTTTGTCACACGCCGATGTTAAGCGTTTTATATCGCCGTAACGCTCTACCATCACACGCCAACGTTACGCGTTTTCGTTACGCTGTTCTGTCACACGTCGCTTAAGGAATTTATTCGTAGTTCCACAGTCAGTATAGGTACACGAGAGAAAGAGAACGAGAAAAAATCATACAGCGGCAAATGATTAATGTGTCGAATTTATCGGCACGCGGGCTTTCTGAGTGGACCTATACCTACCTAGCTTATGTATACATACTATATACTATATAATAACATAGTATATAATATTATATTACGTATATTATACAATATATATATACGTAGGTATTATACTCGTATTCGGAAATATTTTATTTACACACGAAAAAAAACATCCGTAATTTAATTTCACGGGAAATAAATAGCCCGAAATTGGTAAAAAAAAAAAAAAATAAAAATGAAAATTTTGATTCTACATAGGTACTTAAAAGGTTTTTCCCGTTTTCATGTAACTTTTTGGCAGTGTTTTCTTACGATTGAAAAAAACCGTTCGGGTAACGCAGAAATGCCCTCCGTATTGTTTTCCGATTTAAAAAAATTCGCCATTTCTGCGGGTTTTATGACATCCCGATAAAAAATTTTTTTCCGAAGAAAACAATGTTGTTGGCCACACGATTTGTTTCGCATTTTGTATTTCCAGCATGTTTGGAAGTCGATAAAAACGCAAAATAGCTAACGCGAGTTTTCCAGTTTGGGGTACACACGATCTGATTTGGTCGGCCCGACGGTCAGGTCATGTGTAATATCAAGTTGTTTGTAGATGTGTCATCTGATTAAAATCCGGTTGGATGTTGTCGGGTGGCCACGCCACATGATCTCTCCACTACCTGACCGAATTGGAACGTAGTGTGTAGCGTTGTCGTCCTGATTTAGTCGTTATTTCATATTTTCAATATATTTATTTATCATTTATCAGTCAGTTTTGAAACGTTTATGCTATCACGCACTGCAGCATGAAATGTTGATACACTATCATCACAGTTGGTTAAAAAATGTAAACCTGTGCACTGTTCTATAATATATACGTAAATAACTATAGTAATTATAGTAATAATATATATATATATATAAAAAGCCGGTCAGTAGGTTTTGGAAGCACTTCGCTCGTCGGGTGTCAGTATTGGTGGATGCACTTCGCTACTGGGCAGGGTACTTTTGGTGGATGTATTGAATTTGAAAGCAATGATAAATCATTGCATTCAATAAAACGATTCTGA
>JAIPRL010011955.1:0-12706 GCA_025469235.1 Pemphigus obesinymphae
AATATCAAAAGTCGATAACAACAACGACTGGTCTGGACCTGCCGATACATTGTCGACGACAATGTTGATAAACATCTTTTGAAGTTTACCGCTACTCGGTCGATAACAAAATTTTGTCGCCGACAATGTCGTCGACAATATTTTAAAAACATACTCTATAATTTTGTCGACGACAATGTCGAAAACACGTGTTTCCGACAAATGTTTCTTGGTGTGGACGCGGCTTAAGACTCTAAATGTGCAGTACCTACCGCATAGAATAGAATAGAAGCGCAAATTCTGACACTCTGTATCTATCTAGGTACCTATGATAGGAATAAATAATAATAATAATAATAATAATAATAATAATATATATAGTATAGGTACTTACGATATAAGTCGATAATTAATTAAGAAATGACTGCGAGTTGCAACACCGCGCCGTGTCCAGTTGTATATTTGTATATTCGACGACACGCACACAGAACAATAATCGTAATGTAAAGATAACGTTCAGCGTGACGTAACATTAAATTTTAATAATGACCGCCAGAGAAAACACAATGCACTGGGTAGTGGGTATGGGTATAGAGTACCTATAGACTATTGATGACGATGAAAATAGTTTTGACGGTTGTTGAAATGCGGGATAATACCTACTTCCCGGATGTTAGTGCAGGTTTTGACACGAATAATATTATAATAGGTAATATTAATTTTAAGAATATTATTATTGCCCACCCGTTTACCAACCACGTCGGACATTCCATTGTTTTAACCTATTTTGATTTTTGTCGCATCGCCCGCTCGCAAAATCGTGTTCACACTGCGTTAATCTTAAAATGTATTTAAATTTAAAAAATATCGGTTTATACAGAATTTTACACGAGGTCCTGTAAACCGCGAGGCCCTGGGCACGTGCCCAGTTTGCCCACCCCTTCCGCCGGCACTGTAAGTCATAAAACATATTTTTAACACAAAACACTCGTTTCTTGGTCAGTTTTTGACCGAGTGCCATGTACACCTATTAGGTATCTAATATTTAAAAAAAAAATTAAAAAAATTAAACAAATATAAATTAATAAAAATACGCTGTATCTACGGAGCAGAGACCCGATTGTGATCGGATAGGTATAAGTAGTATAGGTAATTTACACTAGCCGTGTCTAGATCGGTTTTCTCACTCAAATCAAGGAAGGCACACGTGGAACAATGTTGGAAAGCGTTGGTTTTTGGTTTGTACGACTTTTTATATTATTTACTAGTAAGAATATTTTAACGTTAAACACAATATAGGTAATGTATAAATAGAGATAGGATTTTGATGATCTAAAAAAGTACCAAAAAATGCTATAAGATCACAAAAAAAAAAAATGATACGTAGGTACCTAATTAATAGAAAAATAACCCAAACATGAAATAGTATAATGAACTAATTTAAATAAATTTACTAATTATAAAATTTTCCAAATGTTTAATAATTTATACTAATGATCATTCAAAATTCAATTGATATAGGTAATTAAAAAAATATTGGTATAATATATTATATAATGTTATATTATATATATATAAATAGGTATACGTAAATATTTTGAAAAAATTGAAAGTTTACTTAAATATTATGTAAAAATAATAAATTATACAAAAATGATTAAAAAAATTAAGAAAATTATTTATAAAAAAAACGAAAAATGCTATAAAAATATTAAAAACTATATATTCTGAATCATTGTATAATGAAACAGATTTACATTTAGATTTGCATTGCATAGGACTTGTACAGATAAAAAAATACAATACATCGAAATCCTATTTCTAATCTTTATTCATAACGAATGGATACCTAACTGTGCAGCTTTTTATCGAATGTCAAATATTTTTTCAGAATTAAAGTTTTGTGATACATAAACGTTTATAAAATAATAATGAAATATTGTTTTCGACAAACGGTGTGCGATTGTGTATTGTTTTATGTTTAACACTTCATCGGTCGTTTGACATCATCGAATGGACGATGAACTTTGGCCTTGTGTATGCTCACGGACAATAATATTATTAGGTATACCTATTACAAAACAATAAAATTTAAAAGTATGACAAAGAGACGCAATAATAATAATTAGTTATAACAATAATACCCGATAGATTTGTTTTTTATTATTCATTTTTATACGCCAGGTGATAAAAATAATGTTTTGTGTATGCAAATAAATGTGGGTAGGTATTGAATAATGAATAATATAGGTTTATTTAATTTCGAAAAAATAAATATAATTAAACAAATAAATACCATATTAAATACCCATAAAAAAATACGTATAGTTCAGAATATTATGGCTGCTGAAAGAAATCTGGTAGGTATTTTTCTATATAGGTAATATATAGGTAAAATATAATAAAATATTATTTAAACATTTCAAATGTTAAATAAAAGAGAATGAACAAAATTATACGACTACAAATATGATGAAAATGCTGCGATTATTAATTATTAGATAGAGCTACCTCTATTAGCAGAATCATCGAAATACAGAATTGTACTATTACCTCGGTTTTTAAACCACCTACCAATATCCTTTGTCCTCCACGATCCTGGGTAATTTTAATAACCAAAAAATACAAATAGCGGTGATTTTTTAGTCATAATGTTACAAGAAAATGATGAAAATGGGAACCGTGTACAATTATGAACGGAAGCGTGGCAACTCACACTAATTCATGACGCCAAACTTCAATCCTCCTTTAATAGTGGATGAGATGGATGAGAGGATACAACCTGGATCTAATCTTTGTCAGTAATCTCCTAAAACACCAGACTATTTAATCAGTTAGAAAACACATACCTCGATCGTAACATTTCATGTGAAATCAATCGCAATATTAGATCTAACGTAACATCATTCCGAAGAAGATTTAACTTTCAAAAGGCAAATTGGTCGGGTTTCTTGGTCACACTAGATTCAGAGATATCGCTCTGGAGGAAATTAGTGACTAGTAGGTTTGACACCTTCGTAGAAAATGTGAAACGAAATTCAAGAAAATATATTCTCAGAGGTTGTAAATCAAAATACGAGTATATACCACCAGGTCTAACTTCTGAACTACCAGAACAGTTTCAATCGTGTACGGATCGATACGAAGATGGCCCTTATTACAGTATAGATACGATTGAAGAAGGAGTACCTCTGTTAGAAAATATTTCAGAAGTAAAGAGCACAAACTAGCATCATAGGCTTTTCAATAGTATGGACATGAAGAGCACAGTATAATAGTAAAGCATGGGAACTTATTAAGAGGACGCCACACGTTTAAGGGGTTCTGTAATAGGACATTTTTATGAAATTTTAAGAAAAATGAAAATGTTCTGATTTAAAATTATTTAAGTAAATTTTAAAAGTAATTTGAAAATATATGTGTCAGTAACACTTTTTTTTGTTACGTAATAACGATATTTGTGAACAAACATTTATTTTGACTTCACGTAGTTAAACAATTTACATATAGTATATATTTATATCTAGTAAATTAATATATTTTCACCAAATTCTCTTAAAAGATTTTTAAGTTTTCGTTTTTGACTTTTGGTATTTTTACGTAGGAATCGGGGTAGGAATTATAAGACGGATACCAAATATATATTAAAGAACACACTTCACATTTATCAATTTATCACATTTATCAATCAACTAATGTAGGTACTATAATCTAAACTTAAAACGTGCTATAAAAATATACATGTCAATCCATTTTCTTTTTTCAAAAGTCGTAAAATAAAACTGTAATTACGGTCACATTAATAAAACTACAATAACCGGTATCTATTCCGAGAATTATTATGTCAGCCATCTATTATATATATTATATCTATTACCTCTATAAAAAATTAAATAATTTCGACGACCAAACACGAAAATTTCACTGGATATTTCTGATGATAATAATATAATTGATAACCGGTGTAATATAATACAAAATTATAGAAATAGATTAGTTTTCCTTGAAAATGATTAAAAAATTAGCGAAAAAATACATTTAGTGGTTAAAAAGCAAACAAATGCAAAATAAAGTTTACTCATCGCAATCAAAATGATACAAAACTCCTTTATATTCAAGAATTATCTTTCTATCAAACTCTTTCCAAAAAAAGCATTTACTATAAAATCTAATCTTTTACTCAGTAGATTATGTTAATTTTAATACTTCCAACTGAAATATAAATACGAGTGTCGAGTATATGCCTCTTTATGTCTCTCTTTTCAATAATTCTGGTTTCATTTTATAAATTAAAAAATACCTTTATTTATTTTTTTGTTTGTTAATTACCTTACATTAATTCCGTAAAATTTTAATTCAATCGTTTTTAATTAAAATAATTAAAAACAATTGACCCCCAGCGATTTTTTTTTTTTTTTGTTAAAATTATTTAAAGTTTATTTAATAATATAATATAAACAAATTAAAAAAAAAATAATAATAAAATTATTTAAAAGTTTGAAACGTTTGTGTGAAAAACCATTTTATCAAACTGCTATGAATACAATGAAACATGTAGTTAACCTTACGTCAGATAGAACAATTAGAGGTACCTACTGCAAATAGTTTGCTTTTATCATTAATACAACCAAATTTTTTCATTTCATTTTTTATATTAACACATTATAATTTATTAGAATTGATTGATGAAGTTAGTGTGATGTTACAAAAAACCAAATTAGACTTATTGACCTCAATAAACATCTTAAAGTCATTATTAGAAGAAATAAAAAAAATTGCGCAAAAATATGCGTAGTGATACATTTTGGAATAGTGGATTACAAAATGCAATACAATTTGAACAAAGTTTAAATTTATATATGACACTATTAAACAAACGTACCCGAAAAGTTTTATGTAGAATTCTATTGATGATCGATCTCATACAGAAACAAGAACCGAAGAAACTAACAATCAGTTAAAAATACAAATGTATGGGTAGGTACTCATCAGTTATTGATAGAATTATGCAAAGCTAACAATAAGATTTTTTCAAGAATTAGTTGATTTTGTATTCTTAGAACTTAAATATATATTCAAGATTGATGCAGTTCAACGCATTTTGAATTTACCAAAAATATATACTGAAATGGATGTTGATAGAGTTATATCACATTATAAACTTATAAGGAATGAAGTGAAAAATCTTCAAAATATTCATAATGTTTTATTTTACCTTTAATAAATTAAAATTTTAATGATCTATTATATCTTTATAAGATATGTGTATGGTCTACCAGTTACCACAGCTTCAGAAGAAAGAAGTTTTTCAAAACAGTCTTTGGTAAGGATAATATATTTTAGATTTTTTGAATTCAATATAGTTTATATTATTAAACCAAGGACTGGAACCGAATTGAAATATCGGTTATGGTTTCGGTTCAGGTTCTTGGAAAAAAAATTTTGATTTCGGTTCTGGTTCCGATTTTTAATATTTCAATTGGGTTCCAGAACCGGTATTAACCGGTTCTTAAAAATACCGATTAATACCGGTATTTAAAGGTTCTAAAAAAAAAAAAAAATATATAGATATACATTTATGTTTTTTTTACGATAGGGGCGAACGCATGGGAGTCTTGGGGGTTAAAACTCCTTCCAAAATTCAAGGAAAATGAGAAAAAATATGATATAACTTCAGAAATTTTCAAGTTATTTCAAACTTCCCGCTAGATTAAAAACCAACCCAAAAGACTAATATTTAATTTATATTTAATAATGGTTGCATGGTCTATTGTACCTATATTTTAAATTTTAAATAGAATATTTTAAGTGAGTGTTTATTATAATTTGTATAAAATTAATCAAAAGTCAAAACTATTAATTATTATATGAAAATATGTACCTACTTACTCAAAGATAACTAAAAAGTAAAAGATAATCAAAATATTTTTATACCTACAATATATCGGTACTAAATACTTCTATATTTCCATATGTTCCTTAATTCATCTGTATAATGGCACCGGTGGCATCTGTGTTGTTCCTTTTTAAGTCCTAAATTCTCTGATGGCACCTAAGATGGCTTTATCACTCACCTTGTCTCCGAGTCGGTTGACGAGATGTAATGGACTTGATTTGATTATTATCTCGTCTGTTTTATAGTGATAACATTTAATTTTAATTTTTGTATATTAACATTAATTTTAAACACCTGTAAAAACTAAAAGCTTTTCGAACGCTGCAATCAGATACCTAATGGTGTTGAAAATTGCATAACGCTAACCTACATTAAAATAAAAATCTAATTTAATTTTCTTAGTGTTTTTAAGTTCATTTAATAATTTAACTATCGAAACACAAAACATAGCCCATTCCATTTTTAAAATCTTTAATTTAAATTTCGTTCTTATATATAATTTATTTATTTATGTAGTGCTCGAATTGGGGGGTGTTCAGGGCCCATGTAATTTTGAAAAAGGGTTCAAAACGCTCGTCCCATAGCTATAGGTAAAAATGAAGCAAAAATACTCCGTTGTATAAAATTGTATCACGCGTTTTACACGTGTTAATAAGAATTTGATTTTTTAATATCTACAAAAAATGTTTTTATTTTATTTCCAAATTTAAAAGTACCTTTTGATAGATCAACAAAAGTTTTATAAAAAGTAATTGTTTAAAAAACAAAATTTCAGTATCATATAATATATACCTATCAGTCCATTTTTTAAGGAATTTTCACTGGACGATAATCAAATATTTATCAAAATATACCTATACAATTACCAGATAGGGATTTTATGTTTGTTCTTCAGGTTTTAATGTTATATAAAAAAATGTATAGTGGAAATACTATGGAAGAGTATAATTACTACATAATTATAATGTATAAATGTATAATATACACCTAACATGTAAAAGAAAATTATGGTTATAATATGAAATTAAATTTAAATATTTTTCTTAATCATCTTTTGAAAATATTAACAACCATTAATATTCATATAAATAATCAAATAACTAAAAAACGAAATGCATTTAACATTAAATTTTTTTATAAATTATAAATAAACATGAATATATATTGTATCTATCTATCTATATATATAATTAATTTATTTCCAAGTCATATATCAATTTTAAAACAATATTTAATTAATAAAGTTTTTTGATCTTTGTATATCTCGTATGTTTATAATGACACAGATTTTTTCTGTTACATACCAATAATTTCATTGCATATGACTTTGCTATATTTTAATTTCAGAAATGTCACATGTCACCAGTCATCCTCTTTCAGACATAATTGTGTCTGTAGAATTATGTACATTTAAAACGATTTTAAATCGAAATAGGTAGGTATACCAATACTTGATTAATCGCCTCTGCATCTATGCAGTTTCATATATTTATCCATTATCATTCATTTCAATTATTAAATTATTATATATATTTTTTAATTATATTTAATTATTTTACATTAGTATATTTCAAATATTAAAAAATTTATGTCGCCTTATCTTAAATAATAAAATATACTAGACGATAAAACATTTTAACTGGGCGACATTTATGTCGCTTAGTTTACTAGCTAAAAAATGCACTGGTACCTATTATATTTGTGTTTTGTATATATTTATCTACTATTATTTATAGGTGGTTTTTATACAAGGCTGTCTTATGATATTATAGATAATATGAACAATTATTATGATTATATATATTATTTATCTTATAATTAATAATTAAAAACATTTGAGTCATTTCCAAGTAAAGGTGAATCAATAATTGAAGAAAAATATTTTATCAACGAGAATATTTTTATAATTTAAATTAATTGTATATACAATTATATACAATATACATATATAATTACCTATATTATATTTTATCAGAATACTTTTAAATTATTTTACAAATTAGATCGTAGGTACCTTTGTTAGGTTATCATATTTTGAAGTTAAAATATGTGAATTTCCGTCACTGTCGGAATTTCAAAATGTTAGATTATGTTTAAAACTCACTCCTGTTTTAAAACGGGTTTACCACCGTTTTATACAGACATATAGTAATTTTATTAATTTTTATTTGTTTGTTTAAATCTATATATTTTAATGTTATGTTTTAATTACTTACTTAAATATTATTATTATTCTATTTTCTCTCTGTCCATGTATATTATCAAACATTGTAACATTTAATAATTTTTGTACTTTAATGTTTCATCCAAAAAATTTATATTTAAAAATTTCAACAAAATAAAGTTTTTGGAACCGATATCAACTGTTTTTATAATGGAGGTTCCGGTTAAATTTCGGTTTCAGATAAAAGAGTTCTGATACCGGTTACGGTTCTACTTATATTTTAGGATTTCGGTTCTGGAACCAGTTAATTTCGGTTCAGTTCAAGTCTCTGTATTAAACTTTTATTTCAGGTAAACAGTAAACTGCGAACAGTCATGACTCATGATAGGTTGGAATCTCTAATTTTAGCATTGGTGGAAAAACATATACTTAATATTATAAGTTTAGAAGAACTCACAGAGAAGTTTGCTTCTTATAATAAAAGAATAGATTTAGAACCTTTGATTCATCGCAAAAAAATGTTTTAATATTAAAATATTTATTGATTATTGCCCCCCCTCCAATCCTAAAATCCTGACTACGCCACTGACTATAAGTATAGTAAGTATATTTATATTTAGTCCTGATGATCATCGTTTATACTTTATATTCGGGTATTATTAAGTTTTTAAGAAAATCTACACGTTTATTATTAATAATTATTAAAATATAGTCGTAGCTACTAATAATATTGCTGTTTTTATTTGTTTTAAGTAGGTAGACGTAGTAGTAGTAGTAGTAGTAGTGGATACCTAGACGTATACTTATTTTTTTTTTTTTTGTTGTTGTTGAGGGAGTTTATTAAAAGTTGGCCAAAACTACGTAAAATAAACACGTTTGGTTTCGTCTATGATGTTTACCAAGTTCTATATTTATATTTACCGACCAACTTTCACAATATTATCATTTATTATAATATGTAGGTATATATTATACTAGTAGATACCCAAAATGTCCTCATGAGGGATTTGATCCTCCACCCTTAATTAAGGAATGATATTATTAAGATTTACATATGCATATAATATTATATAAATAGCATTTATTTATTATATGTTTTCCTTGAAATGATACATTTAATTTCCATAAAAACAGCCCAAGTATGACTGCAGGACCAAACATATTATACAATATGATTCTAAGAATAATAATAATAATAATTATTATTATTATTATAGTTAGGAAAAAATAATTATGATGATGACCTCAAAAAGTACGAAAAGTCATAAAAGTAGGTAGGTACACAAAATCTCGTAAAATATTTTATGAAATAAAAATTAGAAAATATCCTACATTCTTCAAAATAATCTTTAGAATAATCTATTTTTAAACATTTTGAAATATTTATTATATATAATAGAAAAAATAAAATTAAAATTTTCTCATTTGTTTTCATGTATCTATTTAATTATTTGTTATTTACGGTGGAGAATAAGTACTCATTTTCTGACTGGATTATATCAATTTTCCACAGAAAACACGGAAAAATGACGTTAAAAACAAAATAAATTTTTAATTTAAAATGAAAAATTCTAAAAAAAAAAAAAAAATTAAAATTTGTTATATATTCTGAATGGAATCATTAAACGAATATTTTATTACTTAGATTTATATACAAATGCATAAGTCATTAAAATCCTAGCTACTCCTACAATAGATTACATGGTTTGAAAATTTTAGGTTTAGTTTAATAACAAAATAAATTAAAAAATTTAGGTAATATTTATTATTTATATAAAGCCCAAAAGTACCATCAATAGTAATACCATAAAGACCGTGTTAGTTGTTACTAATTGTTATTCTAGTCTTCATGAGTATGACGTCACACATATTATATAAAAAATTATTTAGACAGATTTACGTATTTAGATATGTTCGATTTGTATCTAATATCTATATAATATTATAATGTTCAGTTAATTTACTACCTACCTATTGTTTTTCTGTAGATATGATAAAAGATAATCATTAAGATTAGTAATACAATATTTATTTATTATTAAGAGATAAATCTTAACAAATGTTTATTAACAATTATTTTGTACATTTTATAAGTTTAATAAAATATTTACGGGATGTAAACAGGTTTGACAACCGGCTAATTTTTGGCCGACATGACCGGTTTTATTTACTATCGTTGTTAAGCTGTTGGTTTTATATAAAATAGGCTAAAATAATATGATGATTACCTATATTGTATTATAGTTTGTAAAAAAGATTTAAAAAATTTACCGTGTAAATTTAGATAAAAGTAAAATTCTCTGTACAAATTAAAATATTCAAGAATCATTAAATTTGGAATGATTTTAGCAAATAATCATTTTAACGCGTTTTATCGCCTTATTTAGGTAGTTTTCTTTAATCATTTATCAAAAAATGACCTCTCTCTTCAAATATTACCCCAACCACATTTTCTACCGGAAAATACAATTACATTACAAATGTAATGATTGAATCAAGTCTTCTAGTGGAAAAGTTGTTAACAAAAACACAATTTTCAAACCAAGAGATTTCTCGCTTTACTTAGAAATTTTGAATCTAAATACGAATATTTTGAAAAATCTTTTGGTAAATTAAAACAAATAATATAATACATGTCATATTTTTTTTTATTTATTGTTTTATATAATATTTTTAACTTTTTCCTAAAGAATTTAATGAGTTAATGCTATTTATCAAAATATAATTAAAAATTTTCTGTGTATGATATACATTCTAGATAGAATTCTACTATATATATATTATGTCGATAATAAATTGCATTTTTTCATTTATATTATGGACGAAGTGAGGAATGTATTGGTTTTATATTAATGTATTTTTTTCATGCTGTATACTCTTTTTTGGGTAGATGGACTTGAGTAAGATTTTTTGATTAAAGAACTTTCCGATAGAATATTTATTTTATTTGTTACCTACTTTAAAGAGGTCATTTTTTGATTTTTTTTTTCGGTATTTTTCTTTAAAGCAATACTATCGATTATAACGAAAAATCTTTATAAATTAGAAAATAATAAATAAATTATTATAATTACCGATTTTCATCTTAATAACTACAATAATTATAGTTATAGATATGCGGTATATTAATTTCTGATTGAAATTGTTTTATCAAAGGAAATTTTTTGTTTTTAAATTCGATACCACCAAATACCTACTTGATAAAAAGTAATACAAATATTTTTAGAATACATTTTTATACAAATATAGAAAAATTCTACTAGATTATAAAAACATTAAATCGTTTTTATATTATTATTTAATCAAATATAAACGTCATAAATGTATATTTGATAAGTTCTAATCATTTTAGAATTTGATCGAATAATATACTTTGGAGTCTGACAGAACATAATAAAAATGTTTTTTTTTTTAAAAATTCGATTGAAATCTGAAAAAACATTAATTTTTTGAGTGAATAACATACTTTTAAAATGTATTCAAATATATACCCAGTACTACAGAATTTTAAAACAAAATTCTGAAGTAAATTCGTGATTTACTTATAGTTATCAAGAAAATAGAATTTAAAAAAAAGTATTTTTTTATTCATTGTGCATATAAAACAATAATGCAGATTGAATTGTTAAAAAATATTAAAAAGTACCACCATGATGGAAAACACTTACGTTTTTAGCTATCGTTAATTTGTATAGGTACTACTGGTATATGGTACTATTGATATATGGCACAAATAAGATTTTCTCAATAGTCAATGACAATGTATAGTAAAATTTTTTTAAGAAAATGTTTTACACAGTCACATCAATATTTAAGGGGTATCTGTATTGGTTTCTTGTCAAATTTGTAATATAATACTCGTATATATAGGCAAATTGTAATAAATAATATCTTATAAAATATATCCAAATCAATTTATTATTACTAATTGCTTTGTAATAGAATAATTTTGAAGATTTTTTTTAAATATATGGATATAATTTATGGTATGACTATAATTTAGTCTTATATTGCATTTTCAGGTCTTAAACCTACATTGAATGAAAAAACCCCGTTTTAATAATGGTGTAGGTTCCCCCTGGTATTTTTATCGGAAATTTCTTTAGAAAAAGAATTATTTTTTCAATATGCCTACGTTTCTTAAATTATTTATTATTATTAGGGCTCGGAACTTAATACACTTAAAAAAGTACAAATAATATGCTCTAAAAATATGCACTTATTTTTTTTTTTTACATACATATTTATATAAATACAAATATTTTATAAAACTATAAATATGTAGTTCTGAGTAAATATACTTAGGATAGTTTAATGTATTTTATTAAATTTATAAATATATTGAAATTACAAAAATTTAAAAATGATAAAAAAATATCTATATAAAGTAAATTTTTATATTTAAATTTTCCATATGTACTTTATTTTTAAAATAACTTTAAAATTGAAATTTTTTTTCTTCTTTTCTAATGATTCAATTAAATCACATATTATCTGCAAAGCATAAATAATAAAAATTAGAAAAATCGCTAAGTAGAGGTACCTACATAATTAAAAGTAATTTAAATTAAATTGCGTAAGGTATAATTTTGTTCTTAGTGTCTTATCTTCAAAATTGTTGCATTGAATCACTAAACATTGTTTAATGTTTTCAAAATTGAAAGATC